>VXAL01010228.1:21415-151324 GCA_013399475.1 Chauna torquata | reverse complement strand
TTTTTTTTTTTTTTAATACATGGCCATAGGTGGTTATAATGTTGGTAATACAATACTGGATGAAAAACTTCAAGTTTCTGCCAGGGATTATTGGATGCTTGAGCAACAGGATTAGTTTCACTTACTGTACTTTTGAACTTTGGCCTGGGTTCTGTTTACAGATTCAGAAAATGAATGTATGGCTATGACACCTTTAGATCAGGTAATGAAGTACATGTTTCTCTACCATAGCTTCCTGTTTGGAGATGCTTTTTTTTTTTCTTTTTTTTTTTAAGATTATATTTACTTGGTGTTATTCCCAACTGTCACCTTGAAATTAATATTCCAAACTGGGGTAGCTTCTAAGCTACTGCTCAACCTTCTCTGAGCTGGAAGAAAGAATTATGCTCCCTTCTGTGCATTCAACAAGTCCAGCTATTTCCCTTCTTTTCAAAAAGACTCCAACTAAACATAAATCTGTCTCTATCTGTGACAGCCCACAGTCATCTGTTTACCAAAATAAACTTTAAGCATATATTGAAAAATAATTCCTATTGAAATATGCATCCCTATGGCATTCAAGCTTGGTATTTAATGCCTTTTTTATGGTTAATAATGCATCAAAAGCATTTCTAGTCTTGAGCTGTCATTACATCACATACATGATGTGCCGGATGCATTTAATTGACTAAAAAACTTGGAGTCAGTTTTTATTTAAAAAAATACTAATATATGATTACCAAGTCCTACTTCTCCTGATCTGTATCTTTTAGTAAATTGTCTGCTGGTATAGAGCAGTCCATTGAAAATGCTTACAGAAAGCTTAGCTTTGAGTAGATGAAGAGAGGTCATACATAAGCAATAAAAGCTGTTTGTTAGGAGAGTTTTCCTGAAGCAGAGTTTGCTTCTTTTTTATTTTTGTAATGTAAAATCAAGTTAATTCATGAGAATATTATTAGACCTGGCACATGCTTAAGGTAGAAGACTACTGCAGTGGAACCAGAGTAGGTGGTTCTGCACCGTCAGAATTCTTTGCTCCCACAGACAAAATAAGAGTTACAGGGTGTGGTGTTGCTGGAACCTCTGTATTTACAAATACATCTCTATACTGAGGAGTGTGGTTGTCTCTTGTATTAATTTCAGTTTGTGCAGGTTGGGGCTGTTTATCCATGGACGTGTGGAAAAATCTAATGTATGGGTACTAATTATTTTTTTTATTCCTGGAGAAGGGGAGGGGGGGGGAAGGCAAAACGCTTTTGATAAACCCTATTGAAGTCCCTCCTATATGAATTTGATGTTATGAACTCATAAATGAACAGCAAGACAGCATGAAGTTCTCTAGCTAAATTGTTCTCAAACATTTAGGGATAGCCAGCACCACCTGGCCCTATAGTGTCCGTGGAACTTTAAGGTGCAGAGGTCTGCGTTGTTTGTGTCTTCTGCAAATGCAGTAGCCATGAATCATGCCCTGAAGAGAAAATCTGAAAAAGGTAGAGACAGGCAAAGGCAAATGCTTTAATCCGCATATGCGTTCACAAGTTCTCAAAACTTCTGGATCGCATACTCAACTCTACTTAGACCCCAGTATTTTCTTTGGCCCAGCTTTTAATAATTGACTACATTCTGGTAAGTACTGTTGAAGAAGTGCAGCTGTTCCCTTCATGCAATTTTAGTGCCTTATTTCAGTTCACATTTCTGTGTTGTTGACTTTGTTTTGCTGTTTCAAAACATAAAAGTCACTGCTTCCCCTCCCTCTTATATAATTTCTGTAGCTCCAATATTCTCACCCCTTCAGCTTTCAGAAGTCTGTCGAATATCCGAGTGCCACTGCTGTCCCTCTTAGACAGACCTGTAATTTTTAATGTGACAGAATTCTCCTCTGCAGCTTTCAAACTATATTCTGTATGTCTTTGCTCTTTTCCCTACAATATTTTGCTTTTTAGCTGTAGTATCTTTTCCTTTACCCGCTCAGGCTTTGAGTATCATTAGATGTTTGTGTCTTGTTTTTTTTTTTTTTTGCTTTGTTTTGTTGTTGGTGGTTTTTTTTGTTTGCTTTGTTTGTTTTACTTTTGTCTTTTAAGTTTCTGTTTAGCCTTTTAAACTACATTTTGATTGAATGGAAGTGCTTAAAATCCTCTGACTGTATTTCAGTGGAAACAAATGAAGGATATGAAAATAATCAGGTTTTAGAAGGAGTGAGATAGTCATATGCATAAGGATGATGTGCATGTAGTTTTGGAGAGGTGACTTGGTCTTATTTGTAGGAATCATTTCATTAATGTGGGTTAAACTGAGTACTCCGGGGATGTCTCTTTCGTCCCTTCTCATGCATAATGTGACCTGTGATTGAGGTGGGTATGTTGTATTCCCCCAATACATGTCCCAGTGTGACTTCTCCCACTGGACAGTGCAAGTGCCATTCATTATGGACTCAGATCATCAATGCAGACTTGAACATTTTTTCTTCTCAATAACTCTGTTAGATGGGTGATATGGCTCTTTTTAGCTATATTTCTAAGCTCTGCATTTCAGGTATAGCTAAAGATTGAAGCCCTGCTGGACATTTTTGAAATATACAGATTTTAAATGACAAAAAAAACCAGGACATTTCATGAAGCTTCACTCGTCTCTCTTTTGATTTTCCCTATTCCTCCCTCACCTGCCAATCTCAGTCCCAGTAGTCAGTCAGTCACCTGGAAAATATTCTGTATCTCTTGCAGAGGTAGTTTTCTGTTGCCTGCGTCTTCGCTCATCAGTGTCCTTTCTTTTCGGGCTCTTCCTTCCTCCTTCTATGGGTTCAAAGTACCATCTTGGTTTTCAAGCCTTGACTGCACAATGCTGTTGTAAGTGCCAGAACAATTTCTCCCGCAGTAGCAGGGACAGGTTTGCTAATGAATGCTTGCAGGTGGTTCCACTCCAAGCAAAGTGGGGATTTTTTTCCACACAGGATAGACATGTGTCGTGTGCCACAGGACTTCAGTTCGTGTGTGCACTCACATACGTGCAGGTACACACTTGGTCACTGGCATGTGTTCTTTGCTTCCCGCACACACTCGTGTTTGTATGTTGTAAAACCGGACGAATGTTAATGTTTCCAGGTCAGATGTGACAGGATATTGTGAAGGGCCAGTCACTTAATGAATCCCTCTGGGACCTACCTCCGTTACTAACAATTTCTCTCCAACTCATCAGGCAGGGAATCACAGCCCTTGCTGTTTCACTCCATCACTTTCTTCCGCTGCCTTTTCCGCCTGAGCCGCCTGCTCACTCCACACGAACAAACCAATTATCAATGAAGATACAAATTGGGTCCCCTTTCCTTGAAAGCTCCTTCGGCCTTGCACCTACTCCAAAGTTTCACAGACACACATCAACCTGCAATTCTTCCTGCCTCTTGTCTCCCTGTCTCTGTCTTGCACATGCAGAAATCCGTATGCACGACTAAGCACACACCTTCATATCCAGACCTGGTGTTGACTTGCACAAAAAATTTCGTATCAACATGGATTTGCTTTTATAAAAGCACATGAGGAGAGTTGGGGTCATTCATTAATTTGATAATTTCTTTGTTTCGTTCGAAGGTCACCTCACCTGCATGTGTCCCAGACAAAAATGCCCCCCAAAATAATCTGTCCATCTCCAGTTTACATAAGCGAGGCCTCCATGTGCCACACAGGTCATAACATGAAACAAATGTCACTGAACACACCTGCTTTGTGTGGTGCTGGCAACCAGATATGTTCTTTGAGGATGCATATGTGTTTTCATCTTTTAAAAAAAAATGTGTCTTTTTGTAACACTGAGTATTTCATGTAGAGTTAGATGAACACTGTGATCAGCTGGTGTCTTTCTCTGTCTAATTTTAGAACCATCCCCTAATGTCTGGATCTATACTTTATGTGTGGAAATTTGGCATCTATATTTGATATAAGGAAGTGAAAATCATCAAAGCTTCCCCAACTGCATCTGTAGTTGAACTTTCCTATATATCCCTAGTTCTCTGAGCATATTTACTAGTGATTGCAAATAAGTGCTAATTCAGGCTCTCCCATCATTTCCATGCCTGTGTAGCTTAATTCTTTTCCTTTTAGATGCATGAAACATGTGGCAGCCCCGCCTGTAAGGACTGTTTTTGAAAATAATGATTCTAGGTCTAAAAGCTAAGTCTTCCCAAAGATCTCTCTGGAGTTAAGTCTAGTCATCCACTGCATGCTTAACCATTTTCCTCTGTGCCACGGAAAACATGAAGATGAGCTGAAAAAGGAGACATATCTCTTGAAGCTCTGATGTATTGCCAGATAGTTTTTGGATATGTTCCTGTTCACTACTGCAGAATTACAAGTGGTTTGGCTATGCTGCTGGAGAGCCGCCAGCACCTCCCTGAAGAAGCCAGCCATGTGCCTTGAGATGCTCCTGTAAACCCCTCTCCAGACACTGCAGTTCTCTGGTCTGCTGTTTCGTTTCCTTACTCCTCACCATGGTTAGCCTTGCTATCTGCAGCTACAGTCAGGCAGGTGTGTTGTCTGAAAATTGTAGTTAGGCTGATGCCGTAGCAACATAGCACTCAGATACAGAAGCCTCTGATGCAAACTGGCGCTCAGTTCCTGTTTGACTTGGCCCTAAGCAGCCACAGCTCTTTCAGGCATTCAGAAGTCTGCCTGAACACTTCAGTGCGTTACAGCTTGCTAATATCTTTAAATAAACTAATCAACCCATTTGCACCTTTATGAAAATGCATTTCAGAGTCTATGAAATCAGAGTATTCAGAAGAGTTTGGAAAGCATTAGATGGCAGAAAGTGGGAGGTTGCTTGTAGCAAATCAATAATCATAAAACAAAAGCTAAAAGAGGAGGCTTTAAAATTTGTGAGGCTTTGTCACGGTATCAAACATTTGAGAGAGAGGTTCTTCCAACTCTGACCTCATAGAATACACCTGAAGTGCTCCTCTGGCTCTGGTGTCTCTCATCCCCTTTTTCTCCAGGGCTGTGCTCCAGTCAGAGCCCTCTCACCCAGGGCAAGAGGGGATCATCCCTAGGCTCAGGCAATCTGTGTTTTCTCAGACTGCATCTGTTCTTTTGAGGAAGGACTCTTCTGGACTACTGTGCTGGTTCATCCCTCAGTCCCGCTGCTGACTGTAGCGCTTCTCTGTGAGGACCTTATTGATTTGCTGAGGAACCCCTCCTGCAGGCAGGTTAAGGTTAACCTTGTGTGGCCTGGAAGTGACTCTTGGCAGGTGGTGGTGTTACCCAAAATGAGATCAACAGCAAAGAGAGTCTTCATTTCTTACTCTGTATAATTTAAATTTAAAACAACTCCAAGGAGACAAGATGTATCCTGCAGAAACTCTCCCAACTTCCTACAAGAGTAATAAAATGATTACACAAGCACTAGACACCTAAAAATGGAGGCGAGTACTCTGCGATAGCTCCTTTACTACATTGTCAGAACAGATCTCAGAAACTAGATAGGAGGAAGATAATCAGTAAACATTTTTTTTTCCAAGGGTATAAATTAAGTAGGAATGATGGAGTAAGGCATGCTGATAAAGAATACAACTATACATAGAAGAAATAGTAGAATTAATTAAGGTAAAAATATAACTATCAGTAAGTACAGTTAATCAGAGTCCCTGTGGGTAGTAATTCATGCCAAGCTAGAGTTCTAGACCTATCATGTAAAGGCTGTGACTGCATATGTAAACGTTGTGAAACAGACTACTGCAGAGACTAAATTTTTTAGACACTGTAAATGACTTTTGTTTGACATAACATCTTGCACAGAACTCAAAAAAGGAAAGACCATGTCTGATTTTTTTTCTTGCAATGCAGAGGACATAATACAGGTGGTAACTAACATACAGAGATCTTGTAACAAAAAAAGCCACCAAAAATTGACTGCAATAAAGTCTGACTTTGAAAAGAGAACTACATGAAAATGAGATTACTTTATTTCTATTTATATATATGTTGGGTTTTTTTGTTGTTGTTTGGTTGTTGTTTGTTTGTTTTAGAACAGAAAGCAGCCAGAAGATTAAAGTGTTTTGAGTGGAATGGTGGAAATTCAAATACTCCATATCAGAGACTCGGAGTGAAAAGCCCCTATTGGAAAAAAACCTGAATGTTAAGATAGCTGAGTAAGGGACAGTGTTTAAAGAAACAAAACAAGATAAACAAAAACCATGAAAATGTGAGCATCATATTTAAAGAAAGGGAAAGCATAAGCTTTGGCAATTATACATAAAATTGTAATGACACAAGCCAAAATAAAAAAGGGGGTGGGGGAGTGAGGAACAAATTGCTGAAAACATAGAAGGTAATGCTAAATATTTGCCCAAATACGTCAGCATTATAAAGGTTGCCAGAAAGTCTGAAGGGGTGCTAGATGACTGAGTTATAAAATGAGAAGTTATCAAAAATAAAGCCACAGCAGAGAAGCTGATGATCTCTGCACTGGTGTATGCTGTGGAAGAGCTTTGAGAGGTTACCACATTAGAAATGTTTATTTTTAGTGGGAATAGGTATGAAAAACTGTCTCAAATTAAAACGTCAGGAGAAGGTTTTAAAACAAATCAATAAAAACAACTGTAACAAATTGTCAGGACAAGATGCCAAGAGTTAATGAACTCAAATTCAAAATAGCCAAATTACTGTGTTGTGTAACCTGTAGCTTAAATTGGCCCAGCACTGTAGGAATTGATTGTGATTACAGTTCTTTAAAAAGCCTCTAGGCTGATGTAAAGTATTTCAGACTAGTAAACCTTATTTCTATTGTGGAAAAATAGGGATATATGAAATGGAATTTGCAGACACACATATAAGTTTGATATGATGGAGAAGAATCAGCCCACCTTTTGTAAATGGAAGTTGGTCATCACAAATTTATTGCACTACTTTAAAGAAATTGGTAAGCTTGTGGGTGAGAACTGATCAAGTGTTACATTGCATTAGATCCCCCCAGAAAAGTTTTGAACAGAAAAAAATCCTTCAGTGATGGCTCCGAGGTAAACTATGATGTCAGAGGGAAGTGGCTTGTGATTGCCAGCTAAAGGTCATCTTCCCCAACAGAGGGAGGTTGCATGCAGAGCCCACAAAGCTCTGCGCTGCTCAGCGTATCCATGAATGTTCTTGAAATAGAGCAGATGCTCATGTAGTAATGTCTGATGGGATAAGTAATCCTAAAAGTAGACTTTGGCTTTGAGAATAGCAAAAGGCTGTCATGATAAAACACAAGTAAAGTGTCTGTAAATATAAATGAATGCCTGTGAGGGGAAAAAAAACTAATTACATATTTTCAATACCGGTTTTTGGAAATGAATGTTTACCAAGAAAGAGATCATGAAAAAGATAGCTAATCTTCTGAAAACAGACACCTAATGTTGATCAAAAATTAAACAGAGTATTAGGAACTATCATGGAAGGAAGAAAGACCAATAGAGAAAATATTTTCACCAGCATCTATATCCATAGTATGGCCACACTTCAGTTGCTCCATTAGCTTGTTGTTACTCGCTTCAACAATGACATGGTAGAAATATAAAACAAACAAAAACAATGAAGGACAACAAACTTGGGAATTTAGGAGATCTTTCAGTCTTTTGGATTAGAATTTTTTTTGTCCTGTTAAATTCACAGTTTGATAAGGTATTCACTGCAGATTAGGAATCTGTGACCTTCAGGTTGCTGGGAACTAGATGCTTATTACCGAAAAAAGGGATTATCCTGTGTTTCTTTTGTTCTTGCAATTATTTTCCTAAGCGTCTACTGCTGGCTGCCTTCAGACAGGTTTCAGAGCTAGATGGGCCTTTGGTCTAACCCAGTATGGCTGTTCTTCTGCACTTACCTTGCAACACTTGAAGGCAGCTCTGCACCAGGGCAGGAGGACTTCTGCTTTTTTCTTCTTTTTGCAGAAACGGTCTGTTGCTGTGCAAGGTATGGCAGGTACCAGCCCAATATCCAATAACCATACGCTTCAGAAACCTCCTTCAGAAAGGGCTGCCTAGATAAGAGTCATTCTATCAGTAGTGAAATTCCTATTTTAATGTAATTTTACAGACCCTGATTCACTGTCCCTTAACTGCAGCTTGTTATTTCTGGCATTAGAGGGTAAAAAAAAATAGCTTCTGGGCATGTGACACTATTCACAGGCCTTTAATGTCAGAAATAATGATCATGTTAAATTGGAGCTCATTACAACGAAATGAGACCTCATTGAGCCCTCTTTTTGGGGGGTTGTTTAATGATTTTCCTTTTTCTCTTCTTTTTTTCCTTCTAAGTAGCTCTGAATTGGTACACTGGGGGAGAAGCTGGGAGGTTTGGTGGTAAATTTAAATTGCAAGAAATATATACCTTTAAAATATATTTTTTTAAAAAAGGCTTGATTTTTCTACTGTTCTCCCCAAGTACTCTGTTCCTTTGTTACATTTCAGTTATAGAAATTTCTTGCACCTCTTAAGGCCATTAATAATGCTTATATCTAAGGCGACTACAAAACATATTTGGGACTTTATTTCAAGCACTACTTTCCTCATAATGAACATGAGGATCCCATTTTCCAGTCTTTATTCTAATCACATCCGAAAGTACTGAAGCTACCTCCTGTGATACAGCTGCAATAAAGCAGCTTTGCAGTATGGATGAAGCCTATATATGAAACCAGGGGAGTGCTCACGCATCTCAGGGTCTGCTATGCCACAGCAGTTTCCAGATCTCATGCTTGTCTGGATTTCTGGTGTAATTGTGCATCCAGCCATCCATAGGCAAAGCTCTACTGATGCCACATTGGGCAGAGCTGTCTAGGATCAAACCATCAACAATATGTCACTGCTATCAAATTATTAGTAGGGTAAATATCTTCAGGAAAAAAAAAAGTTCTCTCATTCTTCTTCTTCTTTCTCCTAGATGTATCTTCATTTTATGGCATTCTGCCTATGTGGTTCCCTCCTCAAATCACTTGACAGCTATATTTTGATTCTCATAAATATGCTCACTGGACTTTGCGCTGTATGAGCTGCTCTGTGTAGCTCTGCCTCTACCTGCATTTCATTCCTTCCTCTTAGCTGTTGAGACTTGTTTATTACTTGATTTTCTTCAAGTTTTCACTACATTCTGCATGGTATTTTTACCATGCTTCAGGACCCCAGATCTTCAATGAGCTCTGATGCGCCCAATACACTGCAACGTTTATCTTTAAGTCTGCCACTTTTGGCCATTTTCATACCCTGATTTTGATTTCACATAAAAAATACATCAAATCTTTCAAAGCTGGAAGCAATGTGATGGATTAAGAGTTAATTTCATTGCTTGATCGTATTTTCCTTCTCTAGCCCCTGTTCTTGCAAGATGTCTCTCAGTGCCACAAGCTTCTGAGAACTGTCATGTTTGCTTGTTAAACCTTACACAGCTTAATTTACTTTGTAAGTAATATTGTTTGAGATAGGATGGGATGCTACTGGGTCAAAAGGAGAACTTGAGTTTGTGTTAGTATCTCTGTTTTCTGTCTGGTGCTACACATCTCAGACACTAACATGGGTTCTGTTATGGTGATCGTGTTCCTAACGAATCCGCTTGGTCATCTGACGGCTCTTCCTGTTGGTCCCCTCTCCAGCCCCAGTGGATTTGCTGGCTCTTGGTCAAGGGGTGCTGCAGGAGGAGACCAGGCTGTAGTTCAGAGGGAAGGCTGTTTCAGGGACAGGAGTCTATTCATTTCCCTATCTGGCTGCCCCAGTGAGCTGGCCAGCAGAGCTGGCAGCAGTGACAGAGGGATGGGGTGAGACTGAGAAGAAAAGCAGTGTATTTTGTTTTGTTCCACACAGATCTGCAACGTTCTCACATTTAAGAGTAAAGGGACTGTGATGAGGGTACTACTTCTTTACCACCTTCGCTCTGCGCTCTCCGGACACGTTATCCTATCCCGTGTGCTGTGGTGGCGGGGAGTCTGCTGCTCCTCAGGACACCCAAGCAGCCCCCTTTTTTGTTCAACACCAACAGCACACCATCACAGGCCCCCGCTTCATCTGGGTAGGCAGCTGAGTGATGCAACTGCTGCCATTTACTGTGCTGCGCTCAAGAGCCTGTGTGGTGACCATTTTGTCTGCTCACGCAGAGAGAAAGCAAAGCCTTCCTCATTGTAGCACTGACTTTAAAAAAAAAAAAAATTTCTCCCTAATCATCTCTAAACACAGGTGTATCTCTTCCTGCTACCAATGCAGCACCCAAGCAGGCAATAACTGTGCCCTGCACTTGAAATCTGGCATCTCCCTCTCTATCTTGAGCTTACTAGACTGCTTTAGAAAAATTGCTGTCTCTTTAACTAAGCCTGCTCGCATTCTGCTGGGAGATGACCTTTTGTGTAGGAGATAGGTCTGTCATATAAGTGATTTCTGATATATAAAATAGTTTTTCTGTTGTACTCTTAAAAGATGAAGTACTTTATTGACAAACTCAGAGTAGATATGGATTTGTGAACACATGCGTTAATATATCTATAGATAACTACATTTAGATACAAATACTGATTTATAAAAATGCAAAGATGATGATGTGTCTTTTAGTTATTTTTAGGAAGTCATTGTTTGTTCTCTGCCCAAATATTAAAGAGGAACTTATTTTTTTAGTTAGTCCTTTCTGCTCCTTTTGACAGTCGCCCCCCCCATGGCCCCTCAGTTCTGCTGATCTTTCACTAGCAAAGTATTATTCCTTCTGCAGTATTTTAAACCATCTTGTGCAGTTTTTTAGGTGAACAGAACCAAAGAAGTACTTTGACATCATTCCAGGGGGATCCTCAAAACAGCAATGCAGCTTCCATCCACTTTGTGCTAACATTTTAAGCCTTAAATGTTAAATATACAGTCTAATATTTAAGATAAAGTAAATTTTTTTTTTGGTATAGCAGAAAAAACAGTTTAAAAATTAAACCTTATCTCCTATCAATTACCATAGAAATCTTTGGCGAACTACTGCCTTTCTAGTATGACACCTATACAAAGAACTGCTACGGTGGTTAGGAATCTCATGACTAACCGGCCCTTTTATATGGAGCGGACATAACTGATTTTGAAGGTATCATTGTGTCTTCTGGAGATGGAGTCATCATGTCACTTTGGGGTTAATGGGGAAGACCAAAACACTGGTCTCTCTGACTAGGTTGTGCTAGATACGTTTATCTAGAAAATCTATCAGGGAAGTCCATTTCTGGGTCTGAAAACTTCTATACAATTTCTAGCACCAGGAGATGATCTCATCTTACTCCACTGGTATGCTTCAGTGTTTAGAAGCTGATATGCAGCATGCATTGGATCCTCACCTGTGTATCTATGACAGTTTCTAAACTTATCTCTAGAGGCCAAGTGCATCCTATTCCAATTAGAAATCCAAATGCAGAGACTGATACTCTCAAAGGAGCCCATTGCCCAGATTTTGCTGAGATTCATGGAGGAGCAGAGCACCAAATTGCATGTTGAAAATACCATCCTCATTGATTATATAAGTTTATATCAAATTATTGATTATAAAAGTTGAGATGACACCGGATGGCATGATCAGCAATGGTCTCTGTACACAGTGTAATTGTAGACAAGTCAATGTGGAAAAGGAGAGTTTTAATAAACAATTTTAAAATAATGTTTTCATCTTATGAATGACTACAGAAGGCCATTTCCAATTGTAAAAGCAGCATAGAAGAAAACTTGAAGACACTTTTAAAAAGCTATAATGGAGACTGAGAGAAAGAAAAGTACAGAGGCAGAATTAGCATCTAGATACTGAAAGAGAAGTAGCAGAGAACAGATCATAAGGAGCTATAAAGAAGGCAGATAAATATATTATGTACGCACTAAAAAAGGAAGCACCTGTAGATAGTTGCAATGTCAAAGTGATAAACTTGGAAGATTACCTTTGTCGCAGCTCTCAGAGGAATATGAAGATGTTAAGACTAGAGAAAAGATGTTTCCATTTTGTATATGAGAAATGATGGGTGTGTAGACAAGAATTTTAGCACTAAAGGTATTTAGTAGAAGACTTTTTGAGGTGTTACAGAAAAAGAAAGCAAAATGTGAACAAATATGAATATGATGACTTGGAGAAAAGCTGGAGTAAAATATGATGTCTGAGATAGGGACATCAGTGTTAAAATATTCGAGAAAGCTGGTAGCAAAAGAGACTTTGCAGGGAAGATTAGGAGTGCTGCTAAAGCTAGGCAGAGTTCTTGATAGCCAGATTGATAAGATATTGGATGCCATTTTGAATTATACCTTTAGATAGAGCGATAGACCTTTGAATCCGCAACACAGAGGTAACTGAGTTTGTATGTGTTGTTGCAAATACCCAGAGGTACAGTAGAAAGTGAGAAGAGCCAAGAACAGAACTCTAACAAATCTCCCCAAAGAGTTAGAAAGGAAAAGAGGATTCCCTGAAAGACTAAACTGAGAAGGGTGTGAGAGAAGAAGCAGAGCCACAGAATCCCAAAGAGCATTGTCCCAGAAAGAGGAGAGTGGTTCACTGCATCAGAAAATACCTTGTAGGCCAAAGAGGATGCAAGTGAAAAGCCGGTTCCTGTAGCTTGTCCTTACTGAGCTTGAGGTAAGACAAGTTCTCTGTAAACTCTGAGAATACATTTAATGGACTGGAAGACATGTAAACTGAAGAAAGTCTAACTTGGACTTAAAGGAGGGGATCTCCAGATCCTTTCCTCCAGTTCAGTAATATATATGTGTGATGTGCAGTGGATTTTCTTGCAAGGAATTTTGGATCATGTAGAAGAGAAAAATGGACGAAATTTCAGAATTTGGGGGGATTTGTCAGAGGAAACCAAAACAGACAAATTTTCTTTGAAGGACTGTGCTGCACATGGGCTGTAATGCCAATTGCATAAGCTATCTTGGAAGATGAAACTCAACAATGTAAATCTTAATTCAACAATGTAGAACTTCAAGGCCAGGTTGGATGGGGCTTTGGGCAACCTGATCTAGCGGAAGGTGTCCCTGCCCATAGCAGGGGCTGGAACTGTATAATCTTTAAGGTCCCTTCCAACCCAAACCATTCTATGATTCTAATTTTCACTAAATATTTTGAGGAAATGATTGGACTTCTAAATCCTAGCACGGCTATTGATTGTGTACAGAAATAAACTTAACCGCTCAGTACAATAAGATCTTCTCTGCAGTGTTCGGTTAAAATCTCGACAATTCCTCTTCTAACAGTGATGTGCCTGAGATTTCACTCCTGATGTTTGATAACTGGGAAGGGATGGAGAAGCTTATTTTCCTGTCCAGTGCAAAGATTTTGGGGAACCAGATGACAATTTGTTGAAGGAGTTTCTGATGGAGAATCTCTTATGTTAAGGCTGGTTCTGCAGGCTAACAATTTAAAGCTGTAGATACACGTCTGTCTCTTTCTATATATGCTCTAAAATGACTTGGAAACAGGCATGTTTAGGAAAAAAGGACTACCCGTTATTGCTCTGCTTTGTCTGTGCATTTCCAGTGACACAGTAACTATTATTTAGCTCTAGGAAAACATTTGAATTGTATTAAGCACATTGCAGTGTAAAGAAAAATCCTGAAGATAATTATTTGTATCCAAATTATTTTCCATTCTTTAACAGATGTTTTCAGACTTCAAATATGTTGTTTTCTGAAAGTGCTGCATAATAAATTAATTGTTTAATTAGTAATAGATGTGTCACTCCAGGGAGCAAATCCCTTACTTTGAACAAGTAAACCAGACACCCCTTTCATATTTAATATGTTGGTTTTAAGACTTTTACCTCTTTTTAAATACAGGTACTTTCATAGATCAGATAATACTTTAAACTATTGTCAGTGTTTATGTGAGATCTCACAACACAGTATTGAGCAAACTACAGACATTTCCAGACTTTAATCAGCAATAAAAGCACAAAGAAATTAGAATTTACTTCCCATCAGTAGCTCTCCTGCACACGTTCCATCTGCTCTAAGTATTAAAGTGGTCCTCATTACCATACACGTGAAAATCTCACAGCTCTGAAAGTCTTTGTAATGTAATCTAGCATGAAAATACACATTCAAGTTGCAGAAGGGAATCAAGGCACAGAGAGACTAACAGAGCAGGAAAACTTTCGACCCAAGCCAGTGTCCTTCATAGTGGGAAGCCCTTTTTCTTGAGCATTGGTAACCACTAGTTGCTTCAGTTACATTGTGCAAGAGGCAGAAAATGAACCAATATCACCTGGAAAAGAAATGGGACAGGTGGTCATCCCAAGGCTTCTGCTAATCGCTATAGGAAAGAAGTGCTTCTCTCATATGAACTTGCTCTTTTATTTCATTTTGGTATGTTGCTTTTGAATTTTTTTGCAGATGGTGCCTCCCTAGCACAAAGGGCTCCTGACGCTGGTGTTCGCCAGCACAGTTGTAATCAATTAATGAGTAATAATAACTGTACATATATTGTGGTGTTTGTGTCAAAGCATTCAGCTGTTCGATCTGTTGGTTTTTGTTTGTTTTTTATAATATGAACAAGATTTTAATTTTAAAAATAATTATATATTCATATATTTAGCTATATAACTCTATAATCGCAAAGTCCTCAACATGTGTAGCTAGTGATTGAAGTGAATTGATTCAGATACTATTGGCATTATAGTAAATTAAAGCCTCGCTTCTGCCTTGCCAGTAGCAATTGCCAGTGAAGGAGCCAAAAACAGTAAAACTTCAGTTTCCTTGGAACATTTTGTCTTTATCCCATGGGACATGGGATACGGGTCCTAGAGAGAAGAGGGGTCAGGGAGAGCGGCTTTATTTTCAGAGATCACCACCTCCTAGCTCAAGAATGGGGCAGGAGACCAGGCAAAGGTGGCAGGGGGTTGCGTGGTTAAGCAGGGAGCTCCTGGCTGCGTTCAGATATAATGAGGAAGAGTACAAGAGGTGGAAGCAGAGACAAGTGACCCAGGATGATTGCAGAGATGCTATCCAAGCATGCGAGTATGGGGTTAGGAAAACAGAAACACACTTGGAGGTGAATTTGGTAAGGGACATGAAAGGCAAGAGAAGGATTTCTACAGGTATATCAGCAGCAACAGGAAGACTAGGGAAAAAGGGTCTGCTGCTGAATGTGTCTGTGTATACTGAAGAGCGTATGTCTGTGTACTTGGGAGCACCAGTAAATATTTAAAACTTAAAATGTGTTTTAGGTTATGGGGAACACTGATCTAAACAGAAGGTTGTTGTGGGAGCTGTTAAACTGGTATCTTGCAGCATTAAAGGTCAGCATGGCTGTGTATTGATGTTTTGTTAGCAATTTTTAATAATCAAATATATTGGTTAAAAGGAGGAGGGGAGACAGTAAAGAAAATTGCTAAATTCTAAGCAGCAGCTCAGAATTTGCCAAATGTAAAGGAATCCAGTGGAGTCCTGCATCCCTCTCATGCTGCCAACTTTGTACTGACAGTCAACAGCTCTTGGTGCACGAGACCAGAACAGCATCTCATCTCCCCTGCTCTCCAAGGAGGCTTGACTGTGGTGGGGTTTTGTTGAGAGGGGCACCTACTGACTGCAAGGAGTCAAGAGACCTAAAATTCATTTAACCAAAGCCACCGAGCTGACGTCTCACAAAACTTCGATTTTGGTTGGTGCTGCCCTGGACTGGATGCTAACAGGTGACCAGGAGTTGAAAAGCTTTTTGTTCTCTCCTTGTCCCAAGCCCACTCACTCCTCTCCCCTCAGCTTTTGTTATCTATCCAAATTGTTAGCAGAAAAGATAGATGTATGCAAAGCACTTCCACAGAATCCAAGCTGGAACAGCTGTCAGAGATGCAATCCCACTTAGTTGGTCTTCATAAAATGCGTGCAGCATTTTTAAGAGTCTGGATAAAGGGTAAAGGCAAACTGTGCCCATTTAGCAGAAGGCAGCATGTGACAGCTGACAAAGTGACAGTGGGCCCCCGAACAGCCCATGTCACTCTTCAGCAGGAGGCCCTGAAATGCCCATTTTAATTTAAATGTTATTTTCAAATAAAATTGCCACTTTGGGATAATTGCTTCTTACTGTGTAACTTTGAGAAAACCGTACTGAGCAAAGTGGGTGCAGCTTTCTTTATTGTTGTTCTTATTTGTTATTGTGCAGCACCATATGTGTCTACAGCCCTGTGCAATAGGTGGTCCCCAGAACTGCCTGCTGCACAAATCAGCCTTTTGTTCTGGGAGCTGTTGTTTTAAAAAACAAAACAAACCCCCAACCTCCGCGTTAGGTAAGGACCTAGAATCAGGGTGATTTCAGTCACATGCATTGTTTGGGTTTTTTTTTGTTTGCACAGTTTTCTGGTAACCACAACTACAGCAATGGGCACAATATAAACAAATATTTTTCTTTGTGCGGAATGACTTATGCGTCTTTTCATCTGAAAGCTCCACTGACTACTCACTTCCCTTTTCTTTCTGGCCTCCTAGAGTCTCCTAGTGTGGCAGAAAACAAAAATGTGAAGCCCATTTTCTAGCAGTTCTGCAAATGCAATCAGCATATTTACATATTCTGTTTATTTAAATTCTTCCCTTCATATAGAGAAGAAAGTGTTGTTTTAAATCCTTAAGCACCCGGCTATGGCTACAATGGGTTTGTGGCATTCTTTCTGTTGTGTTTTGTTTTTCGATGCCTGGAGGCTTGGTGTGTCTTGGGATGTCCTGGTAATGGAGTAAAGAGGTCAGAAGAACAGCAGCAAGAGACTCTATCTAATTCACACCTTGGCACCAGCACACTAGGGCTGACACGTCCAATTTACTGTGGCACTGTTTGACAGGTGTCAGGACTCGACAGTCGCACAGAAGTACACACGGCTGCAGAATCAGAAAGAGAGAGGATGATTGAACATTCTGCAAATGAGACACCCGGGGAAAGAAAAACACGCGCACGCACACACACACGCACAACAATTCAATAGAAAATCTAGGCTAATTAACGCCTGCTGTTGCCTGATGCGTGGCATGGTCCCTCAAGGACTCTTTGCCATTTGGGAGTTGAAAACATGTCAGGAGGCTCCTCTTTTCTCTGGCATGAAGACTATTATGACATTTTAGTGCTAAAAAAAGTTACGAGAACTTTCTCAGTTTTCATAGCAAGTTGCGAAACTTCCTGAATTTCAGCTTTACCTGCTCCATTCCTTCCTTCCCAGTCTTGTATCTAATCAGGCCGCCTTCCTCCTGGCAAGATACAGCTCGTGAGCTCTCACCTTCTCCTGGGTACATGTCTATGTACTTTTCCTTCCTATGGCCCTGCAGAATGGTGTGTGTGCGTGCCACGCTTGCTGGAAGAAATGCTAATTTCCAACTGCCTCTCCACACTGATCAGCCGTGTTTGCTTCACACGTGGGGCTTGCGGCCCCGGCGGTCCGGTACGCAGGTGCTGTGCTCGTTGCCCTCTTCAGCCATCAGCCAAGGCCACGGCAGCGGGGGCAGCTCTCCTGCCCTGGTGCCGGGTTCGGCCGCTCCGCTGCATCCAGCAGCGTGTGCTGGCAATTGCTCCACTTGCAGCTAACGAGCATTTGTGAGACAGGAGCAGGTGTGTTCCCACAGTTCTCCTAAAATTCTGGTGTTGTGGGGAAGGAGCAGCTTGTGCGTATGTGCTGATAAAGCACCTACCGGCAGGGGCCTGCGCCAGGCTGCCGCGGCCTCTGGAGAGGGCGGTAATGTATCTGATAGCAGCTACCGTGGCTGCTGCTGTAGTGAGTAATGGAGAGGAGCAAACACAGGCGGTGCCAGCCGCTTGGGATCTGCGAGCCGCTGTCTAATGAGGTTTGCATTAATATCACACGAGGAAGATTCCTAGACCTTAAATTCGCCTGGAAGGTGAGAAATGCAACCCGATCCTTGCTCTCCATCCTGTGACCTTGCTGTCGTGGCTCCTGCTGCAGTGCGGTGCAGAAAGCTTTACACTGTGCTCGGGGACTGAATTTTAGAGTGGGTTAGCAGTGGGAGACTGCGATATTTGAAATTTGTCTGAAGTGGGAGGATCCCATCATTTGGGGAAACAGCTCTGTTACAATGCTGCAAATCAACAGGACACGGTCTCGTCCTGCTGAGAAAGTCAGCAGAGCCAAAACTGAATTTAAAGAAAGCCTTTATTATTATTATTATTATTCATGTCAGGGCTCCACTGGGAAAATCTTTATCTGCATTAAAACATACATAAGAAGAGAAAAGAAGAAAAGCCAAGAAGAGTGTGTACTACAAAGCATCCCTTTGAGCTCAGCTCCGTTCCTCTGCAAAGTTCATTGCCAGGCTCTTTGCAGGGAGAGAATTTGGGTTCAAGGTTGCACTGGAGATGCTTCCTGGCGGAACATCTATCCCCTGATCGCACCTTTAGGAGATTATCCCATCATTAAATATTTGTAGGATAACAGGAGAAGCCTAATTTAGTTTTTGTTTCTTTTTCTCTGTGGTTTAATCACAGATGAAAGAGACTAATAGCACTACAGAGCTTTCTGGTGATCAAAGGCCAATCAATCCTCTTTGTGGAGTAATTAACTATTTGCTAAACTTGCAGAATTGATTTCCATTTAGGGCTAAGAGAGAGGGTTTTAAATGAAGACCGATTTACCAGGCGTGAGGAGGGAATCTCAGCACTGATGCCAGGAGATACTCAGAGTGATGAATTGGAGCCTGCTAATTGGAGGATGAAAAATACAGCTGGAATCTGGCCCCATTTGCTCCTACTTTGGGGAAAGACAGGAAAAGGGAAATAAGGCTGAGAATCTGACAGATGGCTTTCTGCAGTTGCAGCAGGGACAGCAGAGTACAGTTAAAGCAGCATCTGCCTGGCTGGAGGAAGCATAGATGTGGCCGGCCCAAAACCATATTGCTCTGAGTCCTTTATTCAGGTGGATGCTCTGTCCATCAAGGACCGCTGTCTGCTTGCTTGGAACTTTGGGCTGGTCATCTCCAAAGCAGCTTGCATCTGCACTAGTTCTCTCGATACAAAATCGATCAGGCAGCTTTGTCTGTACAGAGCTTTAGTTTACGAAGACATTTTTAGCACCACAGATGAGTTAGAGACTTTGTGAATGTTAAGGGAGCATTAATATTTTTCAGCACTTTTTACTGGAGGTATGAGGGGTGGGGAGAAGGAGTTCTGTATTAAGAAATATTACAGCATTAGAAGGACAATCAGAATGGTAGGACTTACCTGAAAATGTCAAAATGGGGAATTAGGCTGATCAGGTATTTAGACTGTTTGCAGATATGGGGCAGCTTCCACAAGCAGAGGGATGAAAAAGGTTAGAATTCATTGTCCATGAAAATAAATGTGATGGGAAGTGCAGTAACAGCTTGTAAATTGTGGGTGGCACAGGGAAAATGGTTAGGGAATAACTGCAAAAAGTAAGGGGTATTCAGCAATTGGGGAAAGTTTAAATCACAGACACATTGGAACCTTTTCTCAGAGCACATAATCAACACATGGAATTTATTGCACAGGATATTGTGAAAGACAAAAGCATAAATGACTTCAAAATGGATTAGAGAAATTCTTGGAGAAGATGTTCACCGGTGGCTATTGAACACAGCAGCCTGAATGAAATATCTGTCTTGGGAAGTCCCCGAGCAGCTGCCCGCTGTGTCACGCTGCACTGCCCAGGCTCCCTTTGTTTGCTGGCCACTGCTGGGGAGAGGACTCTGGCTGCCACGGCGCCTGGCCTGACCCAGGATGGCCGTTCTTCTGCTCCCGTCCATTGGCATACGGAGCGCTTTATTTCCCGGCCTTGCTTTAATTGTGCGGTAGGTAGGTCAGTAACACCAAAACATCCCCCATGCACAATGTCTGTTTAAGCGGTGGATATAAAGCATTTTCACCATTTCTACTTCAGTGCCTAGATGAGTACTTGGACGACTAAAGCAGCGTCATTCTTGCAAGGGCTGTGCATTGGCCCACCATTCTGTCAGTTCCCCAGTGTGGGCCCTCCTGTCTTTTAGGCAGGTGGGATGAAACTCAGCTGAACAAAGCTGCAAGAGACGCAGCAGCATCTAAAATGCAGCTGCTCCCTGGAAGTAGAGTGATTGCTGTGCTTTTTGCGTTAGGGTAATACATCTCCTTCTAGAAAGAACTGGCATTTTGCTCTGATGAAACAGGAAAAAAAACATCTTATTAGCTTATTCAGCACTACTTCACATTAGTATTGTTGGAAAGGTGCGTCGGAGATGGTCCAGTTTTAAGGCATGTACTTATTTTTTTATGCATACCTCAGAATTACAGACCTTCTGGGGTTCCCTCTTGGCATTCAGAGTTAGTCCAAACCCTCCCTGAGAAAGAAAAATATATATATAAATTACAGCAAACACTGTAAAACCCACCTTGCTCTTATCCAGTTGGTATACAAATCTGGTATTACTTTATCATTGAGAAATCTAGTTTTGGCTCTTGTGTACCAAGTGATTCCCTAGATGTGATGTGACTCGCGTCAGCGGCACCGAGAAAGGAGCTATACGAACGTTATTAAGGAATTAAGCCATATGTTAAAGTGCTTTGAAAAGAATTCTCTGTTTGGGCAGAAAGCACAGCCTACTCTCCGCCGTGTTACAGCAGCATGTGAGCCGAGCAGCGTGCTGTGCTGTGAGGCTGGTTAAGCACACTTGGTGGATGAACAGTGACCTGCTGTAGCCCCCGTCTCCTGTCCTGAGACGTGGGGTGCTGCTGGGTGGTGGAGCAGGTGCAGGAGACGGTCGGGGCCGTGCTGGCCCGCTCGGGCTGCTGCGGGAGGTGGCTGCCTTGCGGCACCAGCGCGGGGCACGGCAGCGACCGGGGGCTTTGCGCTGGGCTGTGTTCTGCAGGAGCCTTTGTGCAGCAAAGCCCAGCCAAGGTTTATTGTGGTGCAGCACTGGTGGCGAGATGATCGTATTTGCTTGTTATAAATTGAATTCGCCTATTAGAGAGCTATGACTTGATTTTTTTCATTAGCACACAAAGCTTGAAGGGAAAGTTTCTTCTGCAGTCCCTCTAGACCTCTTTAAACAGGGATATAATGATTCTCTGTTGAGAAAGAGCAAAAGAAATTCCGCCGCTGTTTAAACAATTAAAAGTGAAGCTGTATTTGGAGGAGAGGCTGAGGCTCTGGCTGTAACCTCTCCTCTCGGCTGACCAGCAGCTTTTAAATGCAGGGGCTGCTGTGAACTGACTCACTGCCGGATAATTACGTTAGGGACCAATACGGCCTGTTGAAAATCAATTCTGCCGGGCCAGTGTGTTTGTTCGGAAATCCACTCAGCCAATTCAGGAGTACATTAGGCTGCAGGCCCAGCGCGCTGACCTCCCCAGGATTGGGGTTGACACTTGAACGGAGGCGTTTGTCCAGTTAAAGGACAGTGCTACCAGCAGACTCTTATCTCCCCTAAATTGGATTACTCAGATCTGCTTGTTCTCTTTAAAGATAGCTACTTCAGGTTTTTTCCCCTTACTTTCTGTCTGTCTGAGACAGTTACCTAGTGATTACTGTTTAACATGCCGTTTTTGGCTATTCCTGGACAGTTAACATCCAATATCACCACTAGAGCTTCCTTTCCTATATGGAGCTGTCTTATATCAGAGAGCTGTTTGTCCCAGCACTTTTCCATAAACAGACACTTCCTATTGGATTATGGAGCAAAATTTATGGAACCCATTGTATCTGAGCAAAGGACAGCATCCTCACTCAGAGCTGCCTACTGGGAAACGTCTGCGTGGGTCGGTGTTTTCCTTCTGTTCACGGTATGACTCTTCTGAGGGTGGACAGGAACAGAGCCTGCCAGAGCTGGGCTGCGAGGGTCTGTCTGCTCCCTGCAGGGTCACGCTGTGCTCGGATGTCAGGGCACATCCCGTCCCTGGAAGCAGCCGAGTCACGTCAGCACTGATGCTTGCAAGTGAATTAGACAAACCTGAGCTAGTGTCTTCGCCATTATCTTGAGTGTTAGAGATTGCCAATACCTGCTCTAAACTCATTTTGCTTTTGCCATCAATGATGATAATGGAAGACTTATCTTAAAACGTCCAGTCCATAACGTATGAAGAAAATTCTAGGTTTCTTGAACAGTTTTACATAGGACACTTTCATTTTGTATTTTTAAATCCAAGAACAGCTGTTAGTGGACTATTAAAGTGGCTTGCCCCAAAAGTCTCTGAGTAAAGCAGGCTATCAGCTAGTTCTGATAGTTCACTGGCTGTATAAGATAGTTGTTCACAACAAACTGAAATGTTATGTTGCTTTTCTCCTAAAGGTGTGGAAGGAAGAATGGAAAATAAGGTTGAGGAAGAAATAGTTTGACTGAACCCTTGGAGAGTTGCTTCTATCTTAGCTGAAAATACACACACGTGCGCACGAAATCTTTCTGCTCTGTAGCTGATCCATATGTAGATCTTTAGTTATGGTTTTGTAAAGACTCAGAGCTTCTTTTACTTTCTTTATCTCCAAACAATGATGCTTGTCCTGGTTTTAAGCAGAATACTATCCAAAAAAATCAAGAATAAGTTCTTTTGAAAGTTGTTGCGTGCATTGTGTAAATTACATATGAGAAGACAAGGGAAGGAAGAGAAAAGAGGGGCGGTAGGAAAAGTGTGTGTGTGTGTGTGCACGTGTGTTAGTCCTTTTTTCCAGTAAATGAAGACTGGGACGCTATTCTTCTTATTGGGAATGGAAGAGGGAAATAGATATACTGGTAGTGTGTAACTGGTGATAGGACTGTTAAGGTGAGAGAGTCTGTTTGAATGACTGTGTGGAGGAACCAAGATGAAAATGCACTGGATGTCACAATTCGGTTTAACTTTTTTGTACTGATAAAATATTTCCAAAGCAGTCTGATAGCATCTCTGTTTGTGAAGGATACACTGAAGTATCAAAAAATTCAAGTCTTCTTTGTGTATGCAGAATCTCTGCTGCAAGCTCCTATGGGAGTCAAAGTTCTTGCTTAGCATACAAAGGCTTATGAGTTTTATAGTGTTCAGACTCTTAATCTACAGAGCGTAATTTAATCCTCTTTTAGCTAGCTGCACCACAAAGCCCCAGTTGTAAATACATCATATGGTGACTGTGGATGCAGCTGTAGCTTCTGCTTCCCTCACCTACCCTTGGTAAATATTTCTGCAAAACAGATGAAATTAGCTGGTGTAACAGATGAATAAAGAGCAAGGTTTACAGAATGAAAGGTTTTAACACAGCAGTAGACCTTAAACACAACTGATAGCTCTGAGTTTCTGCTCAGCTGCCTGCCGATATCAATGATTTTCTGGTTTTTGTGAGTCCCAGTGCTTTACCCTCTATTCTTAGGGCTGTGAAGGCATGGGAGAGCTAAGTAGTCCTCCAGACTATCTTTACCAATGTTACCAGTTGAGATATGAGACCAAAACTGAATGTGAATTATGCTGCATAAAGGACCACACCTGTACAACACCCTGCTGTTCACCTACAGATTCCGTGTGCGTCTGCAGCGTATCAGCATGACCAAGTCAGTCATGTCATGGGCAGTCACCAGGGAGAGGACGAGCTAAGAGCTTTGCTGTCCTCCCTGGTAGTGTGTGGATCTCAAGAACCTTTTTTGTCTCCTCTGGGGCAAAGAGCTTGCACGGAGAAAGTCCTTCTGAAAGAGTGCTATCAGAGAAAGTGCTGCATGGCATCACAGTTGCAAGTGACTTTTGCAGGCACTGCTGGGTATTCCTCATGTCATTCTGCTGAAGGCACTTCCTGGAGACTATGGTTTCCAGAACTTGAACGTGTGAAGACATGCACATGTGGTGCCTGGGTTAAATGCCAAACCAAGGCTCTGGGTTTGCGGTGTTACTTCTAAATCGTACAGTGATCTATCTGACCTCTATAGGAAGGGTTTGTTTTCTACTGTATTAAGATCAACAACATGCTTCACTAAAGAATAGTGGTTTTTCCATTTTTTTATGCTATTGCCATGGCAATGGCAATTTTTCATAGTACTAAGATAGATGCAATTAGGATAAATCAATAGTTCCTAAAATATCTCTTCCCAGCTACAGAGTAGAAATTTCCATTCAACAGGTAATAAACTGCTTTTCTTGTGTGAGTGTAGTGGCTGAAGTGGACCAAAATCAGAGTCCAAACTGAAGCTAGCATTTTCCTTTAGGAGCAAAGCTAGAGGCATCGGTCTCTGTGCTGGAGAACACGCAGCCGTACTTGTAATTGACAATTTTCATGACAGAAGGAAACTCTGCTACCAGATCTCAGCTATTGTACATGGACACATTTCTGCTGAATCAATAGACCTCTACCCCCGGAAGCTGCTGAAGTAGGTTATTGTGTCTGGTGTGCTGGAGGTAGACATTAGCTGAGACTAAGTTTCTGCTTATATATACTATCACACATGCATCTTTTTTTGTTCCCTGCTTTTGTTACCTCCAAGTAGAAAGGTGGCTCAAGTAACTTCAGTTTCATTATTCTCCTTGAAAGATAAATTTTACCAGGACATCAGGAAGCAGAAGAGAAAGCAATTGTTAAAGAAAAATAAAAATAGAGAACTTGCATTTTTCTTCAAAATTACTTCAGGGAGGATGTATCCATTGTTGGGGAAGAAAGAGGATTTATGGCAGGAAGAGGGAGATTCGCTTGACAATGTTGATGAGTGAATATTTTGAACAGAACTTGATCTACAGAAGCTGCTGTCAAGGGTGCATAACGTAATGTCTTTGTTTGCTGTCCTTGATTTACCTCCCTCTTCTTCTTTCTTGATTTTACAACTGTGGCCCACCATGACCCTGACTCTTTGGTTGCTCTGGTCTCATGAAAAATAAGCTATTCCTCCCAAGATAGTTATAGTCTTCTCTTCCAGTACGCCATGCAGCAAGAGCTCTGTGCAGCTCTTCTAATGACATACTCAATACTAGCAAAAGATGAATAATAAAAACGGCTGCCATTGGTCCCAGAAGGGCCTTCTAAGGAGGTTTGTTTCAGAATAATGAGTATGGAAATTCTGCATCCATAATGAACTGCAAGCAGTCTTCCAACTCACTCGTGCCGAAAATTCACACTTGCCTTTCCCATAACTTGTCACTTTTCTTTTATTATTATTGTTCAATATGTAAACAAGGCCAAGAAACTCTTTGTTCTGTTGTGCCTACTTACATTTGTCCATTAATCCCAGTCTCCCCTCCCCCCACCAAGGCACCCAGGATTACACAAAGCAAAAGTCATTAATTTTTATCTCTGACTATCTGTAGGCTTCTTAATGTGGCCTGGCTTGCTTATGCACCACCAATTACATGTCATAAGTGCTTGTAGATGCTGAAGCAGTATCGTAGGCTGATGAATCACTGCCTTCTCCTCTGATTAGTATGCAAGGGGCTGTGCTCTTCTTTGAGCAGCTGGCATGCCAATGAGGATCTGGCTCTGCTGGTCAAGGCATCTGGACATGAATTCAATATGGATTGCTTTAATTAAATGGCTAAGCACACAAGGAGCTAAGAAACAACTCCATCATTGAGTGAAACTTGAAAATAAAGTCGACGTGAGAGTGTAGGTAGAAGGAATTGTTTAAACACCTGTTGTGTCACTGGTGAACATTCAGGCTCCTTTTCCATTAATGAAGTTCTTACAAGTGGCTGAAATTCCTTCAGTAAGGTGCCATTTACAAAATAAGATTTATCATTAAAAGTTTAGGAATCAGATCATCAGTGAACTTGATCCCATTTCTCTGCTCTTCATAGGCATTGATTTTTTTTAATAGTAATATTGCAATTTATAGAAGCAACTATTTTAAAGGAGGGGATTAGGTAGGTGTGTGCTGAACCATTGGAAAATGGTAACGAGCAAATCACCTCTGAATACACTGGGGATCGAGCAGGAGAAGATGAGAAAAGAAGAGCATTACAAAGGGCTTTATGTGCCCACTTTGAAAGTCCATGTATTATATCAATTGAAAAAAATACTACAGGTATATTTCTATGGTTATGTATCAGTCTTTACAAAATGAAAATGCAAAGACTATTCTTTGCTTTAAGATTTTTCTGGTCAGATACAGCCTTAAGTCCTGCTCTACACCTGGCTGTACTGGACTCCAAATTACAGGTCTGATTAAAGCATTGCATCATTCTGAAAAGTTCTAAGTTCGTTTGAACTGTTTAGTTTATCAACTGAATAGTATTATGAACAAAAATGTGACCTTATCTCCACCATGGGAAGTTAGATTGTCACACTGTTACCAAACTAGCACCTTATCACCTGTGTTCCTGCAAGGACTGTCATATTGACTCATGCAAAATACAATATTTACTTGTTTGGAAAAGCTGCTACAAACTGGCAATGTGCAGATGTGGCTGTGCAAATGTACAGATCCACTTGAAAGGCTTTTTGTTCCCACTTGGGCTTCCCAGCTGCTGCCATCCTCTCTCCCGTCTGCCCCACAACTGTTTGCCTTTGCTGTGCAGCCCAGAAGGATGGGCAGAGAAATCTCTCTCTGTTCAGAAAGGGCGTACTCAGTTAATGCTTTGTGCTTACCAAGCAGAGGCAAACCTCACTGATGCAGGTATGTGCAGAGCAAAGGGAAACAGCAAATGAACTATGAGGGATTGTTCTTTGATGCCTTTTGGTTTGGGAAATCGTGAGTTTTAGTCCAAGCCTAGCTCTGGGATTTTCAAGTGCTTAATGATTTCATGCACTTTGTAGTTATTTTGGTCCTCAGGAGGAAACATGAGTGCAGCTGTTATGATAGCTTGATAGACACCAGAGTGTTTCTTTTCCCTTTTTTTTTTTTTCCCATGTACAGTTTCCCATGCTTATGAGGCAGTGATCGTTCACTGTGTTTCAGGGAGTGGGACAAAGCTATTGTTTCATCAGTAATAAAGATGAAAGCAGTCATCCTCTGCTGTGGCATCTGTTAAATCATGGGGCCTTCANTTTTCCCTTTTTTTTTTTTCCCATGTACAGTTTACCATGCTTATGAGGCAGTGATCGTTCACTGTGTTTCAGGGAGTGGGACAAAGCTATTGTTTCATCAGTAATAAAGATGAAAGCAGTCATCCTCTGCTGTGGCATCTGTTAAATCATGGGGCCTTCATAATCTCCATGCCATGAGCCTGCAGCGTGGCCTCCAAAGTTGCATATGAAGCACTGACCAGCACAGTAGTAAGACTGCAGTAAGTCTTATTGCCGTCCTGTTCTGTGAGGGCTGAGCCTGGCAACACATTGGAGTTGCGGGCAGTGCTTGAGAATGAGGGATGCAGGAGCTGCGCAGAAGTCATGTGCAAATTTTAGAGATCCTGAGAATATAGAAAAGAGTTGCAAACAGCTGAAGGCAGTATGCTAAGACTGTAGCTACAGGCAGGAATTGGAAAAGTGAGTGCTTCTGCATATATATGTTCTTGCCATTGTGGGTTTTGTTAACTATTCAGTAATAAAAGAGTTAAGCAAGCATAAGTAGGTTGTGCTTGGTGTCTTCAAAATGCTGGTATTCAAAATCACTACATTATCTAAATATGATTTTAAGCTAAGAATTTATATTAAAGTTGGCGGGCAGGAAAGATACCAGTAATAAAATTAGCCAGAAAAAATTAAAATAGAATCTGTATTAAAGGTATTTTGCCTTGAGTTTTGTATTTTCAGAGACTTTCTCATGTCTGTTGTGTAATGCACATGCTTCATAAACCAGAGATTCACCCTGTCCTTCATCCAAATGAGGGACAACTGGATGATGAGTTCCCCAACAGTATCACAATTTTCTGTGCTATCAGAAGACGGTNCCCATCTTCAGCTTTGCTCTCCTCTCCCTCCCTCCTGCACGCCCGCGTCTGTCCCAGCTCCTGCCGCAGAGAAAGGCTTGTGCGAGCAGGCAGGGCACTCTGCTTAGTGCAACCCAGCTTACTCTCATCGTTTTAATAGTGGACCTAAGGTATGTTGCCATGTGAACAAGTCATCACGTCTCCATAGCAACCAGCCGGATTGCAGCACCACTCTGAGGAGTGGACTTTTTTTCCCTTTTTTCTAGTCAGTGCTTTTTCTTTTGTTAAATTTGCTGAAGGGCTCACAATAGGAGGATTCAGGCTGCTTTATCAAGCAGCTTTTCATTTAAACCTGTAAGTTGTTGTATAAACAGAAAGGCCAGCATGCCACTAGATTCACTTTCAAGGCAGACTTGATGAGGGCTTTGAACCAGGACCCCAGCGTGTTTTGCAGCTTGATCAGAACTGAGACGATTACATGTCTTGGCACCTTTCAGACTCTTCTCCACACTTCTCCTCTGCTGCCCGCGGCAGGGATCCCCGACACTCCGACATGGATTGGGTGACCTGTGGACAGCCCTTTGCTTCTGCTTTGAGCCTTTTTTGCTTTTGGAGATCTCAGTAGGCCAAAATTAGACACACNCAGTAATAAAAGAGTTAAGCAAGCATAAGTAGGTTGTGCTTGGTGTCTTCAAAATGCTGGTATTCAAAATCACTACATTATCTAAATATGATTTTAAGCTAAGAATTTATATTAAAGTTGGCGGGCAGGAAAGATACCAGTAATAAAATTAGCCAGAAAAAATTAAAATAGAATCTGTATTAAAGGTATTTTGCCTTGAGTTTTGTATTTTCAGAGACTTTCTCATGTCTGTTGTGTAATGCACATGCTTCATAAACCAGAGATTCACCCTGTCCTTCATCCAAATGAGGGACAACTGGATGATGAGTTCCCCAACAGTATCACAATTTTCTGTGCTATCAGAAGACGGTATTTAAATCTGTTAAAATTAAAAGAATTGCAGAAAACACACCAATAATATTACAGTGATGGTACATTTTTTGCAATCTTGGGTATTCATTCTGCCTCAATAGATGTTGCACAATTTACCACTCGCTAGTTGTTTGGGATTTTAATGAAAATGACAAATTACATGATTGCATTTCACTGCTGTAGCAGCTATTTTTTAAGTTTTATTTTAAACACAATTAGTTTTGTTTTCATAGGATCTCCAGTGATCCGCTCCCCCCACTTACTTTTTTTGCCAGTGCTTTCTAGAGGTCACTTCTTAAAGAGTTCAGTGCCCTCTGGAGCATGTTACTGATGTATTGAAAACATCCTTTAGCTTATCAAGGAAAATTTTATATCAAAGCAAAACTGAGTTTATCGTCTGTGTAGCTCAGATACAGAGGCTCAGNATCGTTTTAATAGTGGACCTAAGGTATGTTGCCATGTGAACAAGTCATCACGTCTCCATAGCAACCAGCCGGATTTCAGCACCACTCTGAGGAGGGGACTTTTTTTCCCTTTTTTCTAGTCAGTGCTTTTTCTTTTGTTAAATTTGCTGAAGGGCTCACAATAGGAGGATTCAGGCTGCTTTATCAAGCAGCTTTTCATTTAAACCTGTAAGTTGTTGTATAAACAGAAAGGCCAGCATGCCACTAGATTCACTTTCAAGGCAGACTTGATGAGGGCTTTGAACCAGGACCCCAGCGTGTTTTGCAGCTTGATCAGAACTGAGACGATTACATGTCTTGGCACCTTTCAGACTCTTCTCCACACTTCTCCTCTGCTGCCCGCGGCAGGGATCCCCGACACTCCGACATGGATTGGGTGACCTGTGGACAGCCCTTTGCTTCTGCTTTGAGCCTTTTTTGCTTTTGGAGATCTCAGTAGGCCAAAATTAGACACACGGAGAGGTTTGATTTTATTTTTTATTTTTTTTCCTCCTTCTCCATCCCACATAACATAGGCAGCTTCCAACACCAAGCAGTGGGGGCAGAGGAGGAACATGAAAAGACAAATGATTCAGGCATTCAGACACCAGAGCAGTAAGAGCCATGCATGTGCATCGGTACGTAGAGGAATGGCAGCAGACTACATAGTACTCTTAAGAAGACTGTGGAAAAAATATGCAAATAAAATGCAGCTATTAAGCCTGAACTGTGAAACATTATTTTATGCATTTAATTCCAGTAATGCAACTCTTTTTCCCTGAAACTATGTGAGAATTTATAGGGTGGGATAGTGGAGATCATTCACTGGTGCAGTATAAAGAGCTCTTAAGAAAAGCACATCTTCTGTAGGATGTCCTGAGCCGAAGTAGCAGCCTGTAGGATGGTGGCAGAGATTTTGGTATGCTGCAGTGTATTGCAATCACATAACCTCGATGGCCCCTCCAGTCTGTGCGATCTGATTCCACTATGGCCCTGCCTGATTCATTCACGGGGCAGCAAATGAGTGATATCAGAAATGAAGCAGGAGAAGGGACCAACCCGCGTGCGTTTGTATGAGGCAGTGGTCACTGGGCGAGGGACGCAGTGCTGGTGGCTTGTCTCGAAGTGTTAATGCAAACTAGATACCAAACGTCATGCAAGATGGCATGGTGTTCGCCCACTCTGAGCACGAAGAAGAGGGAAAAGGCAGATATATGTGTGGTTTGGATGGTGGTGTGCTCCTCACAGGACAGTGAACAGAAATGCAACAACGTGATTTTGGATCTAGGGGATTACATGAGTATCACCTACAAATCGCACAACTTCACTACAGAAAAAAATTACAGTACCAGCTTACTCTTTCTGCAGGTAGCGTTCCTGTATTTGTGGTGTTCATACCCAGACAAGGTTAATTTTTTATATGGTGCTCATACAGCTCACTCTGAGCAACCACGTTTAGTGGCCCTTTCTAGAGGAGCGTGCATTGATAGATGTGCAGCACAGGATGGGCTCATGCTCCTGTAGCACTAGTGCTCGTTTAGGCAGGCAATTGGTAAGGTGAATCGCCCTCCATAGGCAGCAGGGATCATTTCTTCTTTGTGCATAAAATTACAGCAAACAAGCCTCAAATAACACAGGACACTTTCATAATTGATTTATGCGAGGACTCTGAAAGTTCTATTACCTTTTGTTTAGCTCAGGGGGCCTGACTCTGTGCAATCCATTGCTGAAACTAATTACAAGATATAATTAAACTGTGACACGAAGATATTATACCGTTAGTTTACTAATGACACCGCGAAGCTGTACCACCAGCACAGGACAGTGATTATGCTTCATTCATTATTTATCCGTTTGCTAAATGAGACGCTGACATTTTCAAAAATTACTTTGAGGTTTCTTAATTGTCGGCAGCAGGATGGACTAGAAGGAGCTCTCCTTCCTCTTAGTTACTTATCTAAACCTCAGATGTATTATTAGCAAAAAATAAATAATAAATAAAATACAACACTCAGCCTTTCTGGCCATTGTTCTTTCTGAAGCTGGGAGTAATAGTGTTTCTGAGCACTGATGTCAAGTGATGAATAAGAATTGTCTTCAGGTGAAACGTTTCCTATAGCATTTTATGCCATGACCTGCGTAAGCTGGGATACTTTATACAGGGGTAACGTCAAGTTTTAAGTGGTTCAGTGTCGACTGGAGAAAACTGCCCCTCTTCTTCCTTTGGGCTACATAAAGAATCTGTTTGCATCTTTGTTATTGTAATAACTTTTTGGACTTTATCGATCAGTAAAGAATTTGTCCATTAGTATTACTAAAATAGAATTATTTAGCTTAAAAGAACCCTGTTACACAGAAGTATTGTAATTGGCACAAAGTTGAATTGGCACTACCCGTGGGCTGGTGATTTGTAAGGATGTCCTCTCTTCCCTCCATTTTGGTGTTGAAATGTTTATTTGTAGTCTGGGGAAGCTCTGTGCTGCCATGCTAAGCAGACCAACCCACCAAGAAAGCATAGATCCTACTCTGAAGAATTCAGCATCTGCTAAATCAAGCATCATCCTAAAGCCAGGAATGAAACATGCATTATCTTTGTCTGTACTCTTCAGGAGAAGATTCTGTGGACAAGATCTGTTTATAACCGCTACATCTCTACATAGCAACCTTGGGCTTTTTCCCTATAATTAATGGAGAAGTTTTGTTTATCATATTCTCAAAAAAGATGATTTTACTAGCTTCAGCATCACAAATTCTGGTGTTTTCTCTTTATCCATATTTGCTCCTCTCTTTCTACCTCTGTGCCTTTCCACCACTCGCTATTCCTTGGATTCAGAGATCCTAGAAAGCACATTTGGCCCTAGGTGGCCACTAACCTCTCGGTAACCTCCCTAGCAATGCAGTCTGCTTGTTTTCATCAGAGGCACCACTGGACAGCTTAAGACAATGTTTAATTTCTTCTGAGTGTAATGGCATCCGGCATCTATAATTATGCTGTTTTCTGTCCTGTGCTGATTAAATACGGTTTAGCCAGAGAACTAAATGATGAATATTTGAGTAGAGTGTGTTGAACCAATAGCTGGTAAAATAGTCATAATAAATAAACTTGTAAGAGGAGAAGGAAGAGGGACGTATGAGTTATGTAACATTAGTGGGTCTAAGGCAAAACAAAATGAGATTAATGCTAAAGGCAGGAGAGTATTTCTACTGCTTTGTCTAAAGAAAAAGCCACAAGTCTCAGGCTTGGCTTTCTTTCACTGTCTTTCAATCTGAAACATTTTGAAGTAAGAATTTTTCCTTTTTTTTCCCCCCTGTAAATTAATTTAGGAATTGCTCTGATTTGATTACATATGAGAGTGATTAACTTTCATATGTTGTATATTTTAACCCCTGAAAGTTATGCTGTGAAGTGGAAGGCAAGGGCTGTGGCTTCTCCAGAAGTACATTGTCGCTGTGGTTGCAAATCTCCTCAAAACCAGAAATGGTCGGGCTGGCAGCTGTGTGCCCGACTGATGCTGGCCAGTAAACAATGCGCAATGCTTGCAGAACACCAAAATATTTGTATGTTTTATGCCAGTCTTTATTCTGTGTTAGAGGAAAGTATAAGAGAGAGGGAGATGGATAGTGGGGCTGCAGTTCAGCTCTTCGCTTTTTCTAAACTGGAATCAAATAGCAGTTCAGAAATGAATGAGTTTGAAGGAAAGTGTTTCCCAGAGCCTTATTCACCCAATATCCAGTAAATGTTTAACGATCTCTAAGTGGGCTTCAGAGAAACCCTGTGATTACAATTGTTTAAAGAAAATGGCAGGAAAGAGATTAAGAAGACATTAGATAAGTACCTGGTGCTTCATGGACTCCAGAAAGGAACCCGAAGGTTTAAAGCTGCTTGTTTTGCTGAAGTTGCACTTACTGCAGAACATTCACCTCCTAGATCTTGGTGACCGATAAATGCCAGCTTGCTCCAGAAAAACTCACGCGTATTTCTAGTTACTGTTTACAGCCTGATCTTCCCATAGCTGATTGTGTCCTCATTTTAGATCAGATTTAGGCCATTCTGGTGGGGACCAAGAGCGGAGCCAGGGACAGAGACTGCAAGCGTTAGCCTGAGAGTCCTCAGCATCAGCTGACGTTTCTCTCTCTGCAGAAGTTACTTCAAGGACTAACCAAGAGGGGCTCGAACAGTTTGTTTAAATGCAGAATGTAGAGCCCCACATGTAGCCTGAGTCTTTGACGTGAGGAATGTGAGCTTCCTAATATAGTGGCTTTTTAATGTCACTGAGCACATGTGGAAGAGCAGAATGACTTTTTTAGGTCTATTTGTAATCCTCCTCTCAGCACATTCTTTGGTGTATATTTTTTATCTAAGAAGTACTATGCTCCAGTATATAATAACAAAAAATCTAAAAATTCCTTAAGTAGCTGCAAAAAAAAAATTGGGAAATAAATGAGCAATAACATTTCCAAAACTTCAGCTTTTGGGATTTTGTCCATATTACTTATCTGTGGCCTCCTTCCCTTGATGCTTCTATACCTCCTACATATTGCAGGATTGCATATCCCCCCCCGCTTTTTTTTTTTTCTTTTCCCTCATTATCTATTTTCTCCTGAAGATTTTCTGGTTTTGGAGAGTTGTTGTTGTTGTTGTTGTTTTAGACTTTAACTTGTTCTTATTCCTGCACTCCTGTACTTTAAGACCAGTTAGACTTTGCTATGACCCTCTCAGTCCCAAGCACCAGGAAGTGGGAAAATTAGTGAGGACACAGATGACTGCAAATTGATCAAGAGCTTACAACCAGTTTGCTATTAGATTAACATGACCCATCCTTTCAATCTAGGATGCCAGAATGCTAGGTTGCTTAGGTGTAATTGATTCTGCCTGTGGGTAGAAAGATCAATTTAGTGACTTTCTGAGGTCCTTTTCAGCACCTGTTTTCTGTTATTCTAATGATAGAAATTAGGGAGCCAGATGCAGAAATAGCTTGAATAGTATTAGTAGAACACCTTTTCCCCCATGTAAAACTTAGGAGACCCGGGAGAAATTGTGTCCATCTTGGCTTACATATTTCTTCGAATTAAAAAAAAAAATTGCAATTCCATGATTACCGGTTTTAACATTGACTACTGTACGAAAAAAAATCTAGATTTTTACCTAAGTGTGAATGGAAGAGAGTTGTATCGCTATATCAGATGTGGGAATAGTGTATCTGGGCTAAGCAAATGCCATTTGCATGTTCCTGCTATGGGCCCCTCAGCCAGTTCTGTTCAGTGCCTCTGATATTTCTCCTGGGTTTTTATTACTATTGTAGGAATAGCATGCTTTAGCATTTTTTCTAGCTCTCTTCTCCCTCTCTACCCCCCCACTGAACTGCAAGACTCTAAATATAGGTCACCCCAGGCAATTAGGGAAGAGTTGCTGTTTTTGAAAGATATTCAGCAGGCAGGAAGCCCAGTTTCCAAATGAGTTATCAGGTGATACGATGTTTGGCCTCAGAGTGATTGACAGGGGGCCTGCATGTTCACAGATACATTATTTAAACATGGTGAGATATAAGAGATCTTCTGCACTAATTACTTCGAAGGCTGTATTAATCACAAGACACTTTAATACTCAATCAATACTTGCATTTGTCAATGACCTTGTAAATCTCCTCCACTAACTCTGCTGTGTGGCAATAGCAGTTACTCAACATCTTTGGGGAACGAAAAATCTGGGGTGACTTGTTTTGTTTCGCTGTTGTTCAGTAACATATGTTTGACAGGGTCTCAATTCTGGTGTTTAAAGTTCAATTTCAAAGGTGGAAATAGGAAGAGGAGAGATATTAAGGCAATCGTATAGTTGTATTCTAGCTACAGTGCCACCATTTTTTATGTGAATTGGGAAACAGATATCCTGAAGGGGACATTTCATATGGCATCAGTGTATTCTGACTTCACTTGAAGACTGGACAACAGTGACTTAATGGTAGAACAGTGGTGTCTTTAACATATTATAAGTTTTAGCTGCCATGTGCATATTAACATGAAGATACTGGAGTGCTTGTCCTAATATCTTTTTGATGTAAGGAATGTGAAACTTGGTACTTACATCAGAATAAAGGAAGAAAGTAAAATAATATCTTCAAATTAAGATAAGATTGCACTGCAGCCCAGACAGTATTCAGAAGTGGAAAAGAGTCATTATTTTGTTTTTATATAAGGCACTGAGCTAGAAGAGGGAAACTGACAGAAAAAAACCTTGGTGCACTTTGATCTCCTATCTCATTGGAACTATTTATCTTTTTACAGAGTTTTTATGACTGTTAAATACTGTTGTTTGAGCAGATATTTCTCATTTTCCCAACTGAATTATACAACTGATAATATTTTTCCTGACTGATTTTTTTTTTTTCTTAAGTATTTTGTAGTGTTTATGGTAGTTTACTCAATTGCTTGTATGTGGTAACCAAAAAGTAAGTCCTGGATTGCTCAAACAGGTCACAGAGTCACAGAATCATTGCGGTTGGAAGGCATCACTGCCTCAACCAGCCAGTAGGTCCGTATCTTTCTCGTACTGGGGAGCCCAGCACTGGACCCAGTGCTCCAGGCATGGCCTCACTAGTGCCAAGTAGAGGTGAAGGATCACCTCCCTCAACCTGCTGGCAATGTTCCTCCCGATGCAGCCCAGGATGCTGCTGGCCTTCTCTGCCATGAAGGCACATTGCTGGCTCATGTTCAACTTGGTGTCCACCAAGAAGCCCAGGTCCTTTTTCTGCTGAGCTGCTTTCCAGCAGGTCAGCCCCTGGTGTGTATGGGTGCATCAGGTTGTTCCTCTCCAGGTGCAAGACTTGGCTTTTCCCTTTGTTGTTGTAGATTCCTGTTGACCCCAGCTGAGGTCCCTCTGAATGGCAGCAGAAGCCTCTGCTGTGTCAGCTGCTCCTCCTGGATTTGTATCCCCCTAGACTCTGAAGGTGCGCTCTGTCTGTGTGGTGTCCTGATCATTGATGAAGGTGGTAAACAATATTGGCCTCAGTATGACCCCTGAGGTGCACTGCATTTTATTTTCCAGCAATCCAAATGAACAATACAAGATTCTCATGCCAATGGCAATTTCTTTTTGCATGGGTTTCCCGTTGGTAGTTGTTACAACATCCTTCCTTTCACACTCTAACCTCAATATTAGATCTGCAGTGCAAGATTTGCAAATGTTTAGGCCATTTCATTAGTCTTTCTATATGGCCTTTTTATCAATAGTAAGGTTTTGTTTTGTTTTGTTTTCATTCAAAAACACCATCCTTTATTGGGGTCAGTACTTTATTTCTCCATCTGTGGCATAGCAGTTTTGGTTGGTACACGTACCCATGCTCCCATGTCTTCCTGTTCTATGTGTATTATGCTCTTTATAGCAATTTTATCTTTACACTCCTTTGTGTAGAATCCTTGCGAAGAAATCTTATCTGTAGTATACAAAAACTGCCTTCTACCTATTCCAAATTGCCCCTGCCTGTAGTCACTGCTGTCATCTCTGAAGCTGCTCAGCTGCAAAAAGAGGTGAGTTTAGTGCTTTCCCTCTGCTCTCAGGCCATTTTTCCTATGCTTCTTTTTTATTATTTTATTTTATTTGTGGTCCCTGTCATTCTGCCGGGGCAAAGGGGTAAAGAGATTTGACACTAAGTGCGGGGAAATGCTGTATCTGGAATCTATCTTCCAGACGGCGAAAGAATAAAAATTCATGGCAGGACAGCCGCTGCTGACACGTTCCCAAAGACATATTGCAGGTAGCATTATTTATTGTGGCACGGAGTTCATAGAAGTGCTACCTCAAAGCACCCTGAGAGATCCTAAAAAGCCCATCTCCCATCAGGTAAGGCAGATTTATAGTGGCTGCCGGTGGAGGGGGTCATGCAGCGCAGTGCAGGAGGCAGCTCCTTGCAGGAAGCCTGGCTGCTCTCCTAACGGATGCGGCGCAGTGTGATTGGCGCAGAGGAGGACTTGAGCCTGTAATGTTGACCATAAAATTGCAGTGACACGCTGCCTTAGATAAGGAGTGCTGGAGGGAGGGGACAGGGTGGTTTCTGGGAGCAGAAGCACTGGGGGCAAGCACATGCTCTCATATTTTAGGTTAATGCAGGGAAGGAGCGGTGGGGGTGGTGTAGGGACAGATTGATGGTCTCATGGGGGAACGATGCACTCCCTGTGCTGGCAACTGATCGGAGCTTGCAATAATGTGCTAAGACTGAGGCAGACCTGTTCAACCTCACTTTTGTCCACGATAAGGAAGGAAGCGGCTGTCTCACTTGCAACCCTGAAGGCTTGAGCAGGTGTCTAGCAGGCTTACTAGTGGTCAAACAAAAATACTGGTGTCCCACCGTGCCACCCAGCTGGCCAGGCTGTGAGCAAAGGGACCACGTGGCAATGGTGAGCTGAGAGCACCACTTCTGCCACAGGTTCTGGGGCAAAAGAGCAGGTTCCTGTGAATCAGCCTCCCAGGTGTATGACATACAATACTCACGTGTGTTTGGCTGTACAAATCTGGCACCATACGAGACAATCACCTAGCTCATGAATTGCGTTAGCAGTCACAGGCAAGGCATGGATGTTGCTGACTCACTTCCACCATGTCTATTGTTACGTCCTTTTCTGCAAATAATTGTTTAGCACATTCAGAATTACTGGAATTTTCTGAAATGGATTGAGTCTAAAGCAGCTCTGAAGCTTTGAGCTGAAGTTCAGAGCTTGTTCTCTGACAGTCTTGCATGACCTAACAACAGGGTGCATGCCTGCTGTAGGTCGTGGATTTGAATTTCAGTTATAGGAGGTAAATTTTAGCATCTAATGGTCCAGACACTATTCCAAAATCCAGAGGATGTTCTGTGAGCATCTTTGGCAGTATGTGGTTTCACCTCATCTTTAGTTTTAGTTGTTGGACATATCAGGATTAACGAGTATCAGTAGCTGTAGGAAATGAAATAATACAAGTGTTCAGGTCATAAATGAGGCTTATTTTAAGGAAGATATGTGTAAGTGAGCATCTTGCTAATTTTCTACTGTGCCATATCTGTTCAGCTGCTATATCGAGAAATACTGACACATTTTTTCCTCCTGTGTTAACTCACTTGAGAAAAATCAGAAAGCTAAATAAAAAAGAAATAGTCCTTTATAGAGGCTTGTGACCTAGAATTACCTTGAGGCATTTTTCTATGTATTATTTGAACTTTGTCTGCTCTTCTACACCTCTGTTGTCTCATTGCTCTTCTCTCACCGTGGGTGAAATTTGGATTGTAAAGAATTCATTTGCTTTCACAGAATGACATTGCAAGTTCCATGGACAATCAATGTTGCTTCCTGGGCAGTTAAGCAAACTGTGACTTTGTGATTGTGTGGGGCTCGAGGAATGAGTCTGAGAGCGTATATTCACTCCTTGTTCCTAGCAACCTTATGCTGGTCTGGAAACTTCAGAAATGTTAAAAACTTCAGAGGTCATTAAAGAGCTCTCTCAAACTATGTGAATATATTACCGATGCCTCATTAAACCTTGAAGGCTCTCTGAACATTGCTTCCCCCTTCCTCTCCTCTGTAGTCCCTATTTTCTCACCTATGACAATTTAAAGACAAAGAAGAATGTGTATCTGCAGCTTTTGGGATCCTAACACAGCAACCAAAACAACAAAGGTGAGAGCAACAGGGAGCAACAAGACCTCATAAAACTGCAGAAAGTTATATGAGGTTAGCTAAGCTAAAAACAATGAGCTTGTTATTCAACTGCTTGTCCTAACCATGTGTCTACCTAGCAAAAATGGATGTTTCTTGCAGTGTTCCCAGATCAAAGAGGATTTGGATAGTTAAGACAGAGGTACTTGTTAGCAGTGGCACAGGATCCTGTATCTCTTTCATTACTAGAGATTTGCGGGGCCTCCTTTGGTGACGGCACTAGTCAAGCAGTCTTCTCCTTCCCTTCTACACTGTGACAAATTAGGGTCAGTTTTGGAGGATTCAGCTCTTCGACTTTGCCTCTCATCCACATCACCCGCCTTTTCTAGCATTTGCTGCTGTTGGGTTGCTCCCATTCAAGCTCCAGAGCTGAAATACGTCCCCCAGCTGCCAGGGGCCACGGTCAACAGCTGGAGAACCCCGGTGGCAGCGCGGTGCTTGCTGTGATGCGTGGGCCTGCCCTGATGTGGCATGGGAGGACACGCTCCATGGCTGCCTCCACCGCCCACCGTTTGTCCAGGCCAGCTGGAGGGTAGTGAGGCCAGAGGCTGCTTTCCAGCTTCATAAACCTCTTGCGTTATTCGGAGTCATGATTCCCCCATTCAGCTGTCTGTGCTTTTCCTTGGGACGGCTAATCCCTCAGCTTGGCTGGTGGAAGCGGCGGTATTGATTTCTGTCTCTCTCTAAACCTCGGTTGTGTTCACCGCTTGTCAGACATCTGCAGGAATATCTGCTGGGCTCGGGGGCGGCTGCAGAGCGGCCCCGTTGGCTGCGCCGGCCGGGAGAAGGTTGCATCCAGACTGGGGGCGAGCTGGCAGGATGGGCAAAAAGGCTTTGGGAAGGGGCGGGTGGGATCCCCAGCCCCAGGAAAGCTTGTGGAAGGTGTAAACTGGCATGACGCTTCCCGCTTACATTGCAATCATTAGTAAAGGAGCATTTTTGTGCTCAGATGATTCTATGGTCCATCTGAGGATATGGCAGGGACCTCCTAGAAAGGAAACCGTTAATGCAGTGTATGTATTTGTCAAGCCATACAGGTATGCCTGTGTAGGTGAGGGGGGATCCGGCATTGCAGACTTTTCTTCAGTTTGCCCTGTTGGCCAGTGCAAGGCACCGAAAGCCCCGAGCTGCAGGGGCCCTGGTGCAGGACGTACGTGGCTCTCTGGAATGGCAGTGGGGCCTGCAGCCTGTGGGGGCTGCGGCTCTGCCACGCACCCTGTCCCTGCCCTTAGCCCGCGTCTGAAGGGCTCCTTTATGTGGAGGGAGACTCAGATGATTAGGGAAGGCTATGCAGACACTGGGATTGAAGCTTAGGGCTTGCATGAGAGGGCTGAAAGAGGCAAAAAGAAGGATTTTGCATATTTTTAATTAAAATAACAAGCTAGGACCTGTCAGTACATAGATTCCTTTGTATCTCGACTTCCTTTCCCTCTTTTCATCTTTGACTTTTTAGATTAGGCACTCTCAGAGTAGGGATCACATTTTCTTCTGATCTGGAAAATGCCTAGCATACTTTGAGGGCTAGCATTGTCTATACAATAATGGGAAAAAAAAAAAAACAGAATTGCAGTCTCATTGCTGTCTTACTCTTATTTGCCATTGTTGTGAGATATTTAGCACTTAAAATAATTGTGCCTAGCACTTACATAATACTTATGGTTGTTCACAAATTAATTCTCCTGCCACTTCTGAGATCAAAATTGGTATGTCCATTTTATGAATTAAGAACAGTGGCACAGAAACGTTAACTTTTTCACCCAAAGAAATGGAAGGAATTGGTGGTAGCCGCTGGACTGTGGTATTCTGTGTAAACATAAACTTCATCACTATTTGAGAATCTTACTGTAGAGAATTAAGAAAAATGACTAATGTGTCATGTACTTGATTTACGTTAAATTAGAAATTAGTACATTGTCAGATTTTGCTCTGTTAAATGTGCAGAGCTTGGTCTAAGGTGAACCTATCAATCAAAACGATGATGACTGTATCACATGATTTAAAATTTGTTCTAACAATGGCACAACCCAGAAAAACAGATTTCATAAGTGAAGCTTGATCCTCCATCCATGTAATTTAGCATAAAACCTAGAAAAGAAGGAAAGCAAACTGAAGTAATTGCAAAATACAAATTTTAATAGATCTAATGCTCTGGAGGATCTCTGTCAGGGGAGCTGAATTTGGATTTGTTTGTACAGATGAGACTAAATGGAACTTGAACACTGCTACAGGATTGTTCCACAAGCTCTGTCTGTTGTGAAAGGTATTTTCTGTACAGTACAGACCAGTAAAAGTTGAGGTATTGATGGAGCCTGAAGAAGGTTTCCAAAGGAGTAACCTTCTCTTTCTCAGTTGCCCTTTTTTCATCTCTCTTACTCAGCAGTCCCATGTTTTGTGTGTTATTTGCTTTACTAGGCTATCAGCTCACCCACTATGTATATAGACTGTTGTGTATGGGAACTTCTTCCTTATCTACAAAGATAGCAGCATGCTGTGGTCTTCAGGCTCAACAGGCCAGGTGAAAGAAGGACACAAAATTCTGTGGCTTGAACCTTTACCTTTACTTTAGACTTTCCCTATTTGTGTTGCACATGTCCATGAGGTAACTCCCGAGTTGCTCTGGAAATTGCACTTATCATGGCTAACGTTAGTTCCCTGCCCTCATTTCACCTCCTCTTCTGCCATTAATAATAGATTTCCTATCCCTTCTAGCTTTACAGAGAGCAGTCAGCATTTTTCAAGCCTCTCAGCTGTCTGTCAGATAAGTAACATGCCCATCTAGGTTTTGAGCAGCACTGCTGTGTTCTGATCCATCTGGATTTGTCAGGAGATGCTACTAATTCTAAACATGCTCCACACTGACCCTGAGTGAGAGGTGGGAGGCTACCAGGGGCTCCACATCTGATAATGTTAAAAAAAAAAAGCTCAAAAATGAGCACGTTCAGCTGTTTTTTCCACATTGGTTTGTTCTGCACAGCCAGTGTCTGCTAGCTTTGTTAATGCCCTGTTCGTGTACCACTCAGCATCGATGCAAACTTACCTTGGAAAACAAATGAGCATGGGCATGCATTGCATCCTGGCAAGTAAACAGCTAAGCACAGGACTGGCATACCTGTTTGCCAAGGGTGATCAACACAATGGAATGATTGTATGCCTCAGGGGGGATAAGAAGTGAAATGAGTGGATGTCATCAGTATTTCTGAGCTTCCGATCAGGAGATGGCAGACGTTCTTCCAACCAGCTCCATGGTGAAATGCTGCCATTGTAAAAATTATTAGGGTGTTGTTTTTTTTCTTGCTGCTGCCAGCATATAGGATATGTAACCTTGGAGAACTATCCCATAATATTAAAAACAGTGAAAACTTAGTAAATCTCAGCTGGAGGGCAGTGACAAAAGAAGGCAAGTGTTTGGTTCTTGTCCCAGAGTTGCTGGAGCACCAAACTGTGGCTCCACAGGGGCCCTCTTTTTCTCCTTGCGTTTTCACTGGGTCAAATTCAGCCTAATCTCTATAAAATGCTATAAAAGATGTTGCATCTGTTTATACACTTCATCTTGGCCTTCAGGTTTTACCTTTTCCCATATTTAACAAGGTGGGAATAAAAATGGCTACTGCACCTATAGCTGGTGGAAAGAGCCCTGATGCCTAGCCAAACGGGATTCAACAAATTGGATCGTTTCTCATGTTGTTTTTCTTTCTTTAAACTACTTGAGAGTACATACAATTTTTTTAATCCATTTTCATGTTCCCTGGATGTAATTCACTGTTCTTTTGATGCTAGGATGTGTACTGTGTATTTGTGTTAGCACCGCCAATGTTTCCTTCTGATCACAGCACTGTTCTGCATTACATTCTATAGCAGATGGCCTTTACCAGACTGTCCTGGGTTTTCTTTTCAAGATCTGAAGCTCTCAGATATTAATAGCTTTGCCACTAAATATCTTCGTACCTCTGATTAGAGATTATTGTTCTTTTTAAATATTTGTCTGGTACTAACAATGACTGGGTGTTGCTTTTAATTGTCACATCTGCTCCAGCTGTACAGGAATAAAAATAGTCTCAGCCATATGCATAGGTCAAAGAGGTGGCTACTTTTCCACTAAATCGAGTCCAGGCAACTTATTTCTCCAGAGACATTGGTCTGAGCCAGCACTTTTATTGCTGAGATGAAAGGTGAGGGCCAGGTTGAGGGGCTGCCCAGCCTCTCCAGCTCCCTGCCCCATTAGCAACTGGGACTGTAGCACGCAAGTGTAATAGGTTGAGCATCCCTTTACAGCACCACCTAGAATCACGTTTGATTTGCTCACTTTGATGGTGTGTTCACAGTTACCTTGCCAAGACTCTGATCTTCTTTAGCTGCATGGCCCTTTAAATACCCTGTTTCAAATAGGAACGAGAAAGCGATCTGGTGGAGCTCTTCCCATCTTTAGGATCTGCGCTCTTATTAAGGCTTCCCCATGCTTGTATCTATTACTTTCTTCCCTTCTGAAGGAGTCAGCTTGATTCAGTACTTTTGGGACTTGGTGACATTAATGTATCTGTTTTATGTAACACGGAGTCATTATTAGCAGAATCCTAGATCATAAAAAAAAGGTATAACAAGAGACAAGGAGGGTTTTTCCCCTTGAAGATAATAGCAGTCATGCTGAAGAAGAGGAGGGCAGGGGTCAGCGAGCTGCTGCCTGATTGGGTGCTCACGCTCCGCATTGACATTTCTGCAGTTTCATCAGAAAGTCTAAATAATCCATGTGAAAACTGAGGGTTATTTACAGAAGATATATACGCACTGCATGAGCCTGTGAGATACTGAAGACATAATCTTGGCTCTTGGTGCCTGCTTTTGTACAGCAATACCCCTGCTGCTGCTGCTGTTGTTGATGTAAAGACATACACAGTCCATGAGCCAATTCACACAGCTGTGCAGGGAGCTGAAGTAATGGATGGAAAAAATACAAGAATTTGAGAATATTAAAATGAAAGCAATATGTGATTTCAAAGAGAAGGAGGGGAAATCAGGTAGGTAGGTAGCCGGAGTAGGTAGTTTAGCTCTGCTCTGAGAACAGGTGAGGGGGGAGAAGGTGAGGTCACCTCATCTTAAGCTATGCACGTGCTGCAGGCTTCCTCTGGGAGGAGTTTAAGGTCTTTTTATTTCAGAGTGCTGCTTTCCCCTGCTACCCCACCCGCTGCCCTGACTCGGAGTCATTTTCACACAAAATCTTTCTGTTTTCTGTGTTCTGAGCATGCGCTTCCTGTAAGCCTGGAGAAGAGGCTGGAGCGGAGATTTCAGTTTGTGAAGGGCTCTGACCCAAAGACCTTCAATGAGAAGGAGCTAAAGTAGCACTGGAGGCTTTCTTTATTTTAATGCTGTCCCTGAGTGCCAGCCACTGGGGTCAGCCAGGACCTTTGCTTGAGTTCCCGCTGCCAGCCTTCTGTGCCATAGAAATTACCAGTTAGTTCATACATTCCTGACTGGCATTTATTATGTTTTTCTATCTTCAGTTTTTAAACTGATCCTTATTTACAGGTAGCTGAAATGCCTAATGTGTTTTTCAGATCTCTGTTTTTAATATTTTTGCATTTGTTAGTAAATTGGTTTTGTTTTATATAAATTGACGTGTTTGGAGAGGAGGAGGATTTGGGATGTTTTCTCTAAAGGTTTTATTAAAGAATCACACACTCTTATAGTAATATAAAAGAAATAGCAATTATTCTGTGCACAGCATGACAGCTCCTTTTCACCTCCGTTTCAGCAACACATTTACTGATCTATTGTAATATGCAAGGCGAGGCAGTGCGTGTTCTGTAGCGCAGCGGCAGCACAGCCACCAGCAGCAGCAGCCCCCCTCCTGCGCTGCGCCCATGAGCTGAAATGCTTGACGTGGTCCAGCACCAGGGCTCTGCGCAGACACACAGCACCATGGGGCATTAGTGGGCCAGCAGCTCTGGCCAGCGGTTCAGCAAGGACGTTGCACGATTTTTCATTGCATGCCACAAACCAGTTCATAAGGGTTCAGACTAGTGTGGGGCCGAAATGTTGAGAGAAATCCCTGTCTTGAAGGTCTGCAGTCTTAAGAGCCACTCAAACAGCAGGTGCTTGTAGGTAAGCTGGTTGCTCTATCAGGAAGCCCAAACCGTCTCTCGATGTAGTCAGGCATACCGAATTTTACTAACAATTTTAAAGAAATGTTGAAGAAAACAAATCTCTTAGCTACTTCTTTAGTTATGCTTCTAATCCATGAAGAGTTTGGCAGGTGAGGTCTTTTCACTTTTGTCCTCTTCTGTATACTTAATAGTTCTCTTTTTTATCTGTTTCCTTCATTTTATTCCAAAAAGGAATGCAGTCTGCACCGAGCAGAGGAGCTCCCTTTCATCCTGAGAGGTGTGTTGGGAAGGCTGACATCAGGACACGTTGTCAGGAAGCCATCTGCCTTGCTGGTTCCTGGCATTTTGCTGTTGGCTGAGATATCAGAGTGGTGTATGTGTTTTCTCCCCTCTTCCTCCTCAGTTTTTCTTGCAAAGGAAAGTGTAATGAATTAATCTTCTGGACATTTGCAGAAAACAGATTTGTGACAAAGGAAGAAGGAAGAACTGTTTTCATGCAGTTAAACTTACCATAAAGCCGTAACAAAATGGTGTTTGGCATTTGAGCTCACTGGTCAGGCTGGGGCATCAGCCTGATGTCTTGAGGTACTGCCCTCTGGCTTTGGGTGCAGGAATGGCTGTAGGTACAGGCAAGGTTTGGGGTGGTGTGAAATAGTAGTACTGTCATGGCCATGAGCTGAGCTCCCTAAACCTCAGATCTGACAGAATTATTTACAGATAATTAAAACTAATGTAGTTCCTATTTTCACTTGTATTCCGATTCCTAGCGTGTAATACTTTGCACCACAACTGTGAGAATTAGAAACATTTTTTAAACTGAAGGCTGAGCTTCTCACATTATTAGGTGAGTCCAGAAGCAGGAGCTTTAGGGAACCCACCAAATAGCATAAGATTAAAGCTCTCCAATAAAATCTTGTCAGCACTAGATTTGGGTAACTTGGTAAAACAATCATGTTTGCAAACCAAACTTTAGTCCCCAGACCTCATGCTTAGCTGAGTTTGCAAAAGAATAAGTCAATTCTCTGAAGCAAAACACATTCAGAGCCATTTGATGTTTTAGTTAGAAACCCTTCTTTCAATTTGCTTTGAGATTAAACTTGGCCACAAGGTCACAGCCTAGGGGGAAATTTTGGAACAATTTTCAAAGCAGTTAATTTGGACGTTTTTCAACTATTTAAATGCAAATACAAATGAATAAATAATTTATGCATTGCTTTAACTGAAAAATATTTTAGTTTAAGAATACACAAATTGTCCCGCAATTAGTATGGCTTGTCTACTGAGCAGCTGGCAGTTTGGAAAAGCAAGTTATAAACCTGGGAAAGGGGCCACTTAGCACTCTGTACCTTCTCAGTTGTGTTTACCTTTGTATCTGTTGCTTTGACTGGGCTGTTAGAGGGTGAATTAAACTGTGACAGTACGATAATATGCACTTTAGAAAAGATTATAGAACATATTACAAAGTTATTTAAAAATCATTATTATACTATAGTAAAGTTAAATTATATGTTTATATAAGACTTTAATTCTTGAAGAATTCCAAACTGTGGAGCCAGATCTATTGGTAGACTAAAGAGACAAAATTACATTAACTGTAAAAGACGTGTGTGTTTATACCAGATGAGGCTTTGGCAAAATGTGTGCAATGTTATAAATCCGCTGTGCCTTAATACTGCTCTATAGAAAGCTCCTTCAAGGAAACGGTCTGAAGAAAGGGGGTCCCACCTGTGAGACTTGTGTGGCACCGAGGTGCTGGGCAGGCAGCACCCGGAGTGGCTCGTGTCCGAAATCCTGCTGCAGTGGTGGGGTGCAGTGCACCGCACGCGGCTGTGTTGCATGTATCCAGGTTTGTTTTTTCATCGAATATGTATCATGAATTCGGATACATGTTAGAGTTTTAAGTAAATGCTAATGGCCAGTTATGCTCCCATTACCATCACCCTGCATGAAGGGAAAGAGCTCCTCAAAATGTGCAGAGAAAGCAGATCACTTCTTCCTAGGTAAGCAAGGGTACACGGTCTCACACAGTGACCCAGAAAATACATGGAAATAATTTCTTTTCAGAAAAACAGTTTTAAGCAGTTTGTAAAGCTATGTTAAATTGACAAACAGTTGAACAAAATATTTTAGAAAAATTAGGAAAGCAAAAATGTTTTTCTGTTTTTCTTTAAAAAGCTTTTGGAGTTTTTTTGTTTTGAAATAATTTCATTTCTTTTTCCTGAAAATCAGTCTGAAATTAAAGATTTTATTGCATCAAACTAAATACTCAAATCAAACCAATTTTTTTTTAGTTTTGCTTCAGGAATAAAAATATTTCCATGTAATATGTAGCAGTTCTTCCACAGTCCAGTTTTTATGGTCAGTCATCAAACCAAAACTAAAAGTCATTCTACATCTCTCTGTACCCAAACGTGGTGAGGTTATGCTGAGAAACAAAATCAGAAATATGGAAGAGTCAACGGTCAGCATGACCCAATATAGAGGTGTTGCGTGTAACTGCGAGTTTCCTGCCTTTTGTCTGATTGTATCGCTCTCTGGACACTATTATCTCTGGCTGGTTTTGCTGCTTAATGCTGCAGCAGATTGGGCTCCTTTTCCTTTAGCTATTAATGGTCACAATGAGGCTATTGGTCCTTTCAATTACACTGCAGTGAATCCCTTAATCTCTTTAAGTAGCTACCCTATTCTCATCTCATCGTGCTCATTACCTCATGTAGCATCTATATCCCAATCCTAATCTGGAGTTGAAAGTAAATAGTGCTGTTTTTCTTTTTTTTTTTTTCTTTTTTCCCTCACTTTTATTCTACTTGAGTTTGTTGTATAACTAAGGAAACAAAAAAAAGAAGCAATTTTGGTAACACTTATTTGTAAGAGTGCTTGCTTTCTCTGGTACTGATAAACTGTGCAGAAGGAAGTTCAGCAACGTGAACTGCATTAAACTGGCAAGGAGTGCTGACTCCTCCTGCCACAGGCTTCCGGTGTAGCTTGGGAAAGTCACTTTCCCTCCTTGGTCTGCGTTCATCGTTATAAACTGAAGCGTTGGTGGTGATAGGGTCAGTATTACCTCGGATTTGCTCAAAGTAGAAGTGGCTTTAAGCATGCAGCTCCATGCTTGGTTGGGCCAGGGACACGGGCTCTTCTCGCAGTACCCTCTGGTCATCTTCAAACAAACTGCAGCGCTGGGTCTTGCAGCTGGGGTGGGTGCAGATAATCTACAGCCATCCTGGAGCTCAGGAAGGAAAGTGCAGGCTAACTGATTTAAAATAGCAGTGCCAGAATCCTAACAAGATCATTTAACTTTTAAGGGGGAGAAAAAACATTTTTTTCATGCATTTTTATTGATTTTCAATATTGTACAAAACCTAGTCATGTAAAGCAATAACACGGAAAAAGATACAATCATTGAAAAACAATTACAGATCAAATGCCCAGTTCTTGAAGTGAAATGCACACCCAACTCACCCTTTGTAGGACAGGACTCATCAGTTATACACACTAAGGGAACAAAACTAGCATTAAAAATCATAGAATCACAGAATGGTTTGAGTTGGAAGGGACCTCAAACCCCATGCAGTTCCAACCCTTGCCATGGGCAGGGACACCTCTCACTAGACCAGGCTGCCCAGGGCCCCATCCAGCCTGGCCTTGAGCACTGCCAGGGATGGGACATCCACGGCTTCTCTGGGCAGCCTGTGCCGGGGCATCACCACCCTCTGAGTGAAGAATTTCTTCCTAATGTCTAATTTAACCTATGCTCTTTTAGTTTAAAACCATTACTCCTTGTCCCATTACTACATTTCCTGATAGAGTCCCTCCCCATCTTTTCTGTAGGCCCCCTTTAAATATTGAAAGGCTGCAATAACATCTCCCTGGAGCCCTCTGTTCTCTAGGCTAAACAACCCCAACTTTCTCAGCCTTGTGATAATTAGATGTAATAATTAGATGTCCTGTTGAAATGCTGTACTGGTGGCTTCCCCCCCTGAGCTGCCAACAGCGTCTCTTTCCCTTCTGTCGTCAGTCACTGTTTGTCATGTCATCCTCTTTTCATGCCATCGCAGTATTGTCACAAAGCAAAGCCTGGTGCAATCCAGAGGAGTCCTCCTTGGAGAAGGAGGCAGCGTTTTGTGAGAGGACAGCAGAAGGCAGAGCAGCACACGTGTACACAGCTGCTTGCTGGAATGCCTCACAGGTTGCGCAGAGGATCTGCACACCTTCTGCAGCTCCTCAAAAAGCAATCCCAGAGCTCGATAAAGTGACTTCGTTTGCAGAGTAAAGGAAGGCTTGATGGTATTTCTATGTTTGTGTGTCTGCTACATGGGAACAAGGGTCTAGCCAAGTATATGACTACCTACATAAGTGATGGAATATTTAAAAAAAAAAAAAACAACTCTCTAGGCTTACTAAAATATTATTGTTGTTTTACGAATTATATTTAATACAGTTCATAATTTGTTTTGAATTAGCATAATAAGAATCAAGCTACAATTAAGAAAATAAGTTAAATTGCATTTTTTGAAGCATTGTCTTTTTTGAACTGTTTGCTTTTGAACTGTTAATCTGATAAATTCAGATTCACAATATCCTCCACATAATTTGTTCAAAGTACTGAGGTTTTACAGTGGCCTGTACGTACAGGTTACAATGATTTGGATGGTGAAAACAGGCCAGTTTTACGAGAGCTAAGTGTCCTTCGAAAGCCAGACTGCTGAATCTATGGCAGATGTTGGCCATCATCAGGCACATGGGAATCACCACCCAAAAATGTTAGGAATGTCACTGGCTTAATATACAAGATTTGTGGACAGCAGTTTGGCCCTACTCGGGGCATCCACACTTCATAGCGCTCATCCGAGGAGCAGTGTTCAAATGGTGGCTGAAGACCCAGGAGCAGGTTCTCCTCCTCCCGGCTGGGGGCACGGGTGCCGAGCAGGTGGCCCCAGGACGCTCCCTCCCTCGGGTGGCCACTCATTTGCGTTGAGAGGAGATGGCTTCGCTGGGAGCTGTGCACTTAAAGGAGTGGCTGCTGGATAGCAGAGCCCATCAAATACCATGGTGTTAATGGAACTAATTATTTTTTCTTCATTCATCTCAGGCCTTTAAAATGATATTACATACCATCAGACAAGCGCAATCTGGGCAGACCCCTGCCTTGAGAATATTTGTTTTAATCCTGCATTCGGAGGCAGGAGGAGGGGTAGGACGTGGGGGCAAGGCGCAGCCGCGCGCTGAGTCCTGGCTCTGCGTTCTGGTGCTCGGCTGGCTGCGGGCAGAGGGATGGCATGCCCTCTGTTGTTCTTACAGCGCGTGCTGAGCTCTGTGCACCAGGTTTGTAGCACAGACGTGTCTCAGGATTGTCAGCGTCTTGGAGATAAAGGATTTTTCTTAATTTGCCAGTAAGGCACCACGGACCGAGGAGTGGTAACGATCCACTGATGTGCTGTGCTTTCACGTGCACACGCATCCCGTAGGCCAAGCCACGCAGCCTCCACACCCTCCAGTGCCTCCATGGGTATTGCTGGCAGAAAAGCAACGTCCTCGAGCCCTCTCATTTGAAACAAAAGCTTAATGAAAGGGCAGGCATGCCCCGCTCTCGTCTGTGGCTGGCTGTAACTCTTGGCAGGGTGTGACATTCCCATCCTCTCAAATTAGCGCGGGGCACACGGCATTTAGCACGGTGCTAATTGTGATCCGATGAAAACAAGCAGCCCCAGTATGTGGGCATGCAGCAAGACAAAGCACGTGCAGGCGCCTTTCAGAGCCGTGCCCGGCAGCCCGGCACAAAGGCAGGGAAGGATGCTGCCCGCATTGCTCCCCGCGGCGGGCAGGGTGCCCGGGCAACCGCCGCGCTCCTGCCCGTCTGCTCCTCGCCGCCCATCCTCACCACGCGCTTTGTCTCTGTGCTGGCGAGGAGGCCTCTGGTTTAATTTAGCGCGTGCATTGTTAGATGATCTGTGTTTGCTATACGGTAGCTCGGCTGCTGTAAAATCAAGGCGGCAGCTGAGGAAGAGGACTACATCCCAGTCGCAGCCAGGCAAAAGGGGTTCCTGTGTTCATCCTGAGCCCCAGGAGAGGAACGGACAAGTCCATGCATAGGGAAGAGCCCTGCTCCCGCCAGAGCCCCCTTTCTGCAAAAAGACAGTTGTGTGGATGGGGTGAGAGCTGTTCTCCCCTTCTGCCCCACAGAAGGCAGGGGACCCCCAGACATCACTAGCGGGGCGCAGGAAGGTGCCGTGGCCGCCCCAGGAAGCCAGCCGCGTGCCTCCCGCCGAGCCCGGGACAGGAGCAGGGGCACCGATGCTGCCGAGCCCAGGCAGGCGCGGGGGCCGAGGGAGCAGGGCAGTGAGCCCCAAGCAAAACACTGTCCACAGCTACTGTCCCGCTCAGCAACCTCAGCAACCCCTTCCCAGCCCAGCCCAACCCAGCCCTACAAAAGGGATTTCCTCCAGCTGGCAATCCAGTTTGGAGGACGATTCCCAAAGGTGGGAGGTGTTTGCTCCCCATTCTGCCAAAAGTGAGGGGAATTTCCCCCATGTGTGCCAGAGCCTTCAGGAAAAGAAATATTTATTTCATCTAATCTGTCAGAGGATGAAGTAATGTATTCTCCTGTAACTAATCTGGTAGCAGCAGACTGTTGTCTCATCTCCAGTTCCATTGCAGAGACTGGGGGAATCTGTCCTCAAAATATCTGCCAAAGTCCAAGTAATTAATCCTGTTATATGGCCAAAATGAGAAGCCTGAGCTTTCTGTTTCTCTGCTGTTCCTCTAAGGATTCCCTGAGGATGGAGGATGCTACTCTATGAGCAAAAAAAAAATACATGCAGGCTTAGAACTTAACCTTTCCTCTCCCACTAGTCCAAATGCTGCCAGGATCAAGTTGTTCCCTAAGCCAACCCCTTTTCTAAAGCAAGTAAAAATTTCCCTTTAAGTTAAAACCTGGTTTCTCTTTAACGAGGCATGTGCACTTGCATTTTATCTCCCAGCCACTGATTTCTGTGAGTTTTTTTCAGAAACTCTTCTCTGATAGTTTTAAATTTGACTTTCCTGAAAAACTGTGTGTTAACTGCGTTATGTGTGTGTCACTTCACTATCTCCTGTTTCTGGGTTATTTATGAGTATGCTGGAGCACTGCAGAATCTTCTGCTCCCCTCCCTCGCTAACATTTTGTTTGTACTCTTTTATCCCTATCTTTTTATCAGGAATTTGTAGGAAGATTAATCCCCCATGCTCCATGACAATTTAGTTTCCTTAAGAACCTTTAGTGAGGGATGTCCTAGAAAAGCTTTTTGAAAATCTGATTCCACTATATCAGACCAAATCACCCATGTTAGTAGGGCTGTTGCCTCTGTCAGACAACTTAGATGTATACGTATGAATCTTCCCTCAGCTTTGTGACTCCTCCCCAAAACACTGTGTTTACACGTCTGCTAATTCAGATGTCTTACTGTTTTCTACCATTTTGCCTGTTCTGGAAATCTGACTTTCGGGTCTGTAATTCCCATGATCACTCCTAAAGTTCGTTTTAAAGATTTGTCACCTTCCAATCCTCAGAAAGAAAGAAAGAGAAAGAAAGAGAAAAAAGAGAAAGAGAGAAAGAAAGAAAGAAAAAGAAAAAAGAAAGAAAGAAAGTTAGTTCAGCAATTTCACATTTGAGCTCCTTTAAAACTCTTGAGGGACTACTGTCTGCTTCTGGTGATTTGTTACTCTGGTATACGAACCTTCCTGACCTCCTCCATAGCGAACATCAGTGCAAAGAATTAATTTAATTTTGCTGCTGTGTCCTTATCTTTCTTAATTCCTCCCTTTACGCCTTGATCATCTATCAGCTGTGCTGGGTGACTGACAGGCTTCCTGCTTTTGTGTTTGGAAAGTTTTTATTAGCTCTCATAACTCCAACAATTGTTCTTCAGGATCTGTTTTGGCTTGCCTTATCATGGTTTTACGTTTCACTTGCTAGATTTATGTCCTTTTCCATTTTCATTGTTTGGAAACAACTTCCATTTTTCTAAAGGTATCTTTTATTTCAGATAGCTTCCTTCTTCTGTTGTTTATGTTTAGCCTAACCCTTGAATCAGTGCTGTCTTAGCCTTTCACTTGGTGTGCCTAGGACACATCCGTGTCCCATGGTTGTGTCACTGTGCACCACTCACTTTCAGGCTAAAGCTCCCTAAGTCAGGGTGAGAAAAAGGCAGCACCATCAGCACACTCCTGCCCTGGATTTGCAGGCCAATCCCATAATGATATAACCATCAGCTGGCCAGGATTTCTTTCTCAAGCCCATGCTGGAGCTCTGCATGTTTTTTCTCCCTGCTGTCCAAGTGGTTAAACAAGACTCTTATCAAGAAAGAAAATGATAAAGTGCATTTAGATGTGGAAGAAGGTGGACAGAGGAGTAAAAAGAAGCTGAGAAGATGGAAACTAGGTGTCTGAAACTCCTTAGTTCACAACAGCTGCAGAGGTGTGACTGCAACAAGAATACCATGGGAATGGAAGAGGTCCCCTGTCTGTGATCTCTTGACATTGGCTGCACCAACATGTCGCACCTTCTGTGCAGTGATCCCACTGGATGCCTAAGCTGTGCACTGAAATTCATCCTTTTCTTTGGGAAGCTGAAGGCTCCTCCTGAACCCAGTTGTTTCTTCTAATTCTTAATTGTATTTATTTTCATTCCTTATGCATCTACTCCCCTGCTTGTTACATGGGAAATAGCACTGAGCTGTAGTGGTTAAAACAGAAAAATGAGACTGCAGAACTTCTGTCTTTGCTGAGAGACGAGTCAGAGTGAGGCCTTGGTACAGACAAACTTGTAGGTTTTCCCTTGGCAAAGCCACCTATAGGTAGCTGATGCAGTCTCATATAATTAAGCCAGGCAGCTGGGAAGTGCATGGGAAAGTGCAGCTCTCTGTTGCAAAATGTACCTATCATACAAACGTGCTGTAGGTCAACTTGCAGTCACAGGAGAGGTAGAACAATTGGGAATGTTGACTGAATTTGAGCCGAACACAAATAAAAAAATATTATTTATGCTATGAACAAACATCTGGTTATTTTGGTGCATTATTCCAAAGTCTTCAGGATTCCTTATGTACTTCATATTCTTTCATTTGCAGGCGCTGATCTGGAGAATTTGTACCCCCTTTTTCCAGTCTGAATAGGAACCATCACTCCATCTCCACTCGTTGGTGCTGGATCTTGCGACATTATCCTCACATTTCCATACTGAGGTAGGGAGATCTTCTATGACCTAATTTTCTTAAGCCTTGGAGAAGTGATTTTTGTGTCAGTAGCCCTCCTGGGATGTGTAATATAAGTAACATGGATTAAAAGAGATGTGATTACATGTAATACAACCATGCTGTTCTCAAACAGAGATTTTAGAGTTCTTTGTGTCATTTATCCTCTGCCATTCTGGTAAGCAGCAATATTTGCTTGATCTTTCTTCTAACGGCTGTATGTTTGGTTTTTTTTATAAATGCTATGTGCATGAATTATTTCTTAGCACCTGACTTGTTGGACTGTAATCTTACCTCCTCTTATTTTCCATGTAGTAAGATGTGTTAGAGGTAAGTAAGAGGTGTTTTTTGAACAAGACCATCCATAACATGTTGGTTTTTTCTGGATGTCTTCAAACTGATGTCTTCAAACTGATACCTTGTCAGGTTATAGCCCTACATGGGCTAGTAAGTAACCGTAGGGACTCCACCATTTAATTATTTATCTTGGCCCTAACCAGTAGTTTCTATCATTAAAGAACAGGCCAAATGATTAGTGTCCTTGGCTTACTCTTCTTAGCGAGAAAGCTGTCCCTTGAATTTCTGCCATAATCAAACAAGCATAAGGAAAGATGAGAAAATAAGACTCCTGTCCTGTTTCACGTTGCATGTGAATTGTTGAAAGTAAATCATATTCGGATGGTCTGTTTCAAGTCTTAAATATTCAGTTTCCCAAAATTATGGTAAATGTTGTGCTGGCAGAAAAAACACGGTAAAAAAAACAACCTTCTCTTCTTACTAGTCTCAAAGAGTCTCTCCACCTTCTCCATTAGATTTGGCACTGAAAAAGTACCCATTGTCCAAATGTAGTAATTTCATTCAAAATGATTTTTTTTACGTAACTAGAATTCACTGAGTCACTGTGAAGTACCTTTTTTAGTATATCTGTATATGTTGAGTCATTATAGAGTCATTCATAAAATCTGGGATACTCTGTAATATCAAACTATCTTTGTGTAATATCGATAGCAATAGAAAGAGTAATGGTAGGCTTCACAAAATACCTAACAGTATCCTCTATCTAGATTAAAAAATGAAAGGTGTAAGTTTGGATTGGGATTCTTTCCCTTATTTACTTCTTTTTTTTTTTTTTAATCCTTTAAGAAAGCTTTCTCTCTTGCTTTCTTCGTACGTTTTTATCTGAAGTATTTTGTTTACAACGTAAGTGCATACTTCAATTTCTTGAGAATCATCAAGCTTATAAATTAAATGGAAACCTTGGGAAATTCTGTGATGGGCATTCTCTTTGTGTTCTTAATATCTCAAAAGATGCCAAATAAAGCATCTACTTTTTCCTGTTTAGACAGGAAACTTTTCAGGCATTTGTACCCTTTGTGTGTTGTGTATGGTCTTCAAATGTTGTAAACTGAATCCAAAGATTTGAGTACAGAATATTAACACTGAAAACCCACCTTCCCCAAGCTTGAACTAATATTCTTGACTTTGATCTGAGAATGAGAGGGAAAGATTGATGAAACAGAGAAAGAATAGAAAAGTAGGCAGAAGGTAAGAGAGATGGAAGAGAAAGTAAGATAAAAGAGGCTGAAATGGAGAAATTTTGAACCATTTCAGGGGGATTACACTGTGTGGCTGTTTGTGCCTTTTTCAATCACGCTATTATGTTTTGACTAATTTTGTATTGTAAATTGTATGTATTCTTTAAAAACATCCAACATATACAAATGGAATCAATTTTGGGACCCATCTGTTACTGTTTTCATTAATGACTGTGGCAGAAGAAGCAGTAAGGTGCTGAGGGAATCCACTGACCTCGCAACTCCATCATATGGGCTGTACAGTGGGAAGATTGGACTATGAGAAAGTAAAACAAAACAAAAAACTAGTATATGAAAGAAACAGAATAAAGACAGACAGTGAACATACTAAATAACTTCGTAAATGGTTGGCGTCGGCATCTCAGTTAAACTGCAGGGTTTAATTCTATTGAAGAGCCATTTGTAAATATACATGGTGAAAAACAAGCCATAAAGGATTAGTATGGAAATACTTCACTGCAAGTGGAAATAAGTCAGAAGCCTGTTTAATTTATACCATGTGGGTATGCACAAACAGTGCTAAGCAAGCAGGTAGCTGTGTCCATGTTATCACTGGTAATCACAATATTATAACTAATTTATTTGTAGGACTAATGTATAGAAATTGTATAGTTGCTGGAAATGGGTGCATATCCATTTTCACTGTATCCCCTGCTTTTTAGCTTTTTCTTAATTTTTAGAAACTTTCACTTTAAAGATGTGGTTTTCCTCTCAAGATGAGTTTTCAGTTTAAGCAAAACTGTGCCGTGTTTCAGGATGATAACAATGTAGTAGTACAAATTTTTGTTACTAAGAAATATTTCTGAAATACACTAGCACTTAACAGGCTAAAGTTTGGCAAGGAGAAAGCCTTAAGAGAAAAAAAGTACTTCTAATTGTCCAGGTGAAACTTGGCTTTTGTTTAGCTGAACTGTAATATTTAAAAAAATGTAGAACTGGTACAAGCAGGTACAATTTTATTTTGCCAAAGAGTAAGATATTTTAAGGCTCACTTGCCTCAAGAAGAGGCCCAAATTCTTAACCAGCTTCAGAAAGGAAAGTCACAATTTTAGTTCTGTGAAGACCAAGCCGTGTCTGAGTAGAATAAGGCTCCGTTACCTTCAATTGTAAAAAGGAACTTCTTCTGCATGTTATTCTTGTTTTTCCCTTTGGATCTAACATAGACTTGGTTTTTAAACTGAAGGCTTTGATTTCTACCTAGAGTGGTGAGAAAAATACCATCATTCATATTGCTGTTATATTTGTTTTAGATTTTATTATATTATTTTAGTTACCTGTTTATTGGCTACTTGTTCTTCAGTAAGTGCTAAGAAAGTGGAAAAAGTAGGACCACTGCTATATTTCAGCGTACAAGGGGACATTTGTTGGTAATGTTCAGAACTCCCAGTTTCTCATGCTGGTGGGTTGCACCCTTTTGAATCACCTCCTGCTGGAGCAAACAAGCAGGAGCAGAGCCCGACTGCAAGGATTCCCTGGGCAGGAGGAAAGCTTGATTGGAATATTCTGTTTTCCAGGGCATGACCTCAGCCCACTGCAGTTCCTATCAGATCCTGCGCTCTAAATACACTGTATTGCTGCCGTGACATCACTCCCATTGCACTTAGAGCACTTGTTGTGGAAGCATCCAGGGAAAGTCACAGTGCAAACAGCATCCCCTGGCCTGGTGAGAAGAAAGGTGGTACTTGGGAGTTTGATTCACCTCGGCTGGGTTGGTTTGGTTTGTGACCATGGCAACTGCTACATCCAGAGAAATTCATGCTTCCGTATCAGAGGGCAAATAACATTTGCGCTGCAGCTTTCTCTTTGAGTGAGACAGTTTTATTTTGCAATCAGGCAGTGAAGCACATGCTCTGAATTGCAGGTTTTACCGACAGCAAGAAAAAGGTTGGAAAATACTTGTTTGTGTTCAGGGTTGGCAGGTACTGCCTAAAGTTTCTTCTATTCATTGGGCGGGTAAGAAACATCCTTAATTACTGATGAACATCCCAAATAAGATATCACTCTCCAAAGCCATATCCTTTCTAGTTGCTAATATTTTTCCAGGTTTGTTCTTCAGTTTAAGTATGTCTTGATGTTCTGGCATAAGACTATAATGTGTTTTTAGTAGCTTTCCTCTATTTTATTTCAAAACTGAAAATAGAGTGGGAACATACTTGTAGCTCATCATCTGAGTGATGTGCTGGCATATATGACAGAGTTCTCATATGATTTCCCAAAATACTTTTTTTTTTTTTTTTTCAACTGGCACGAAGGCTCTTTCAGAAGCTTCTGGGAAAATAGGATTTTATTGAAGTGGCTCCAAAACTCTCTGGTCCCACATCATAAGTAGGCCAGCAGTAGTTAGTAGGACCCATAGGAAGCAGCAAACATTTCATCACTATCCGTAGTGTTTACAATTTAAAGTTTGATTGTAAGGATTTGTTGCAGTCAAGGGTAATTTTTAAAGATTTTTAGTGGTTTCAGTTTGTTTGTCTAATTGTCAAGGCAGATGAAACTATATTGAGTAAGATTATCCAGCATGTCCTTACCACGTATAAATTAAGAGAGGTTTCCTTAAATATTAGCTGATTCTTTTGCTGCCTTCCTTACTGGAAGATACAAGCGTATGACAGGTTATGAGAGGTTTTCTTCCAGTTTCTTCAACAGATAAAATATTTAAGTTGTCTGTCTTCAAAACATTTAAGCAATGGGCTCTTGACTGGTGTAAATCAGGATGACTCCACTGAAATTAGTGGAGATACCTCATTAGACACACACAGCCTAAAAGGCTGTGCCCATATCATCCAGCCTGCACTAAAAAAAAAGGGGTCTGAAACACATTTTCCTTTCACCCTGCTAACATTCCAGCTTCCCAAAAGTATATATTACACAGGTTTTCAGAGCTCAGAAAATTCTTGTGACCATGGCGCATTTTCAGTGATGCTGTATTCAGGTTCCTGCACTTAGACGTGACCGACAGGGAGAGTATCCCTGGGCTGCGCAGTCTGTGTCCCTATTTCTGACCTTCCAGCACTAGAGAGAAACAAGCCTCAGACTTATGCACACTCCAGCTATCCGGGGAGCTTTGGGGTTGATCACATACTCCTCCTTTCCACACTCATATTCACATAAAAATCCTGTTGACATATGCCTCTATGATATTTAAAGCACCCCTACACCATTAAAAAAATAAAATCATGCAATAGAGATGATTTCAAAATTTCCCTTATTTGATAGATTCTGATAAAAAGGCCATGCTTGGATTAAATCTTTTTATTATGCACAAACATATGACAGTTTAACATCTGTAAAACAATTTGTTTAAAAAACAACACACCAGATGAAGACACACAAACAGCCCGGTGCCCCGTCCTGCAGCGCGGGCAGGGTGGCTGTGCCCTGCTCTGGGGCCAGGCGCAGCAGGGGCTGCCCGAGCTGGGCGGCTCACAGGAGGTGCTGCGGTTTCAAAATGAGAGAACAATTTGAGTGAACTCAAATGATTTTAAAAGTTTACGTTTACAGGCACTGAGGGTTTTCTCTAATTAAAGCTTGTCTAGTAGTGGTAGTAGTAATTATGACATTAACAGCAGCCAGAGCAGGAACAATTAAGACTTCTCTTTTTGGCCAGTTGCTGGCATTTCTTTGAGTGTCTGTAAAGACAATGCTACAGCATCCTTACGCAGACCACTGGCATTGTAGCAACTGTCTCATTTGAACCTTGGCACTGGAAAGGACACTGCATGTGTCCAGGCATTTTCCAGGCTGCAGGATTTTCTTCTCTTCTGGTCCCAGTGCTGCACGACCCCTCCTTTCAGCCTGAACAATGTTTAAATAGATCGCTTTGTTTCATTATAGGTTTTTGCATCTCTACATTTTATTCGTGGTAATGAATTTTCTAGGGTCTGATTGGAAAACAAAAGCTAAACACAAACATAAAATGCTATCTGACAAAGGACACAGTTAAAGCTCTGGCAGGCTCTGCCACACCGGCGGTAGAGGGGAGATGGCCATTTGCTGATTGCCTGGGGTTGACACGACTTGGTTAGTATGCTAATCTAGTCTTCTGCATTTAACATTCAGATCAGGTCTGCGCAGAGCACGACGCCGGGAAGGGGTGGCTGCCTGGCAGCACCGACCACGCTCCGCAGCGATTGCATGAATACCCAAACCTTGTGTCTGCTGCTGCCATGCGCTCTCCCCCTCTTGCACACCGTCTCCCTCTCCTCCCCTCCCGCCCTCCCTGGTGCACACACACGTACATACCATCCGAAAAGCTTCCTGCAAATGCTGAAAAATAGGAAATGTGGAAAAGTCATGTATGATTGGCTCATTTCTCTGCCTCCGTGTCCCCAAAGATTCCCACTTTAATAGACCATGTGTTTCTGCTGCTGGAGAAGCCCAGAATATAATGTGCCAAAATTCAGCAATAATGAAGCAAGACGGAGTTTAACATCCAAAACAAAGAGATGGCATTTTTGTAGCTCACTTACAACATAACAGTCACAAGGAGGTTTAAAATTCCCTCTGTCCTCTCTCCCCACCCAACCTCAGCCCAAGAGAAAGCGAACATTTATTAAAATCCATTCGTTTAGGACAGCAATCAGATGCCCAGCTGGGAAGGAAAGCTTGCTCCTGTTGTTCCAGATGATTGTGACTTTTCCTGTGTGGTTGGAGGCAGGGAGTTGCAATTCCCCACCCGGAGTAAGGGGTTTCCAATTTCCAGAATTAAGGAAGGAATTGATTCCAGAGTCAGTTCACATGATCAGGTCCAGCAGATCCTACAGCCACAGGAGAACTTAATTCCTCAAGCTCCCTTTTCTTTGTTTTCGTAATGTCACAGCAGTTCTGGAGAGGCATATAGAGAATCATCAGCTTCTGCTTGCATTCAGAGGATTTCAGAAGTTGCATTTTCAGAGACCAGGTCAGATGTGGGTAGAAATGAGTCTCCATCCAACAGATAAGTAGACAAAGCTGTTTAACCTCTGAATTATAGCACAGCTCCATAGTTCTGTCTTCTGTTGTTTCATGCTCTAAGCAAACTGCTTCTTGCAGTTCTCCCTCCTGGTGCCAAGCACGTATTCCAGCTGCAGCTCAGCAGCACGGGGAAATTCCTTCCAAGTCCCCGGCAGAACAGTCGGCGCTTTCTCCGGAGCTGCAGGCTTGATTGTCCTTGATTATTTTATTTCTTTGGCTCTGATCCAGGATGTTTCCTGTCATCATTTCAGTGTCTTTTCTCATAATCCCTTTTCTAAACATCATCCACAATTAACTGATTCTCTCATATCTACAAACACATGCACACACACGCAGGCGCGCATGCACACACACTCCACTGAGTCTCATCAGTGTCTTTTTTGCCTTTAAGTATAAGAAATTACAGCTTCTCATTAGCTGAAGAGCATGTTTTGAAAGGCTTTGTGTTTACTCACTTTGCAAGTGATGCTGGCGCTTTTAATTATTCTCCTTTTGCATATCATAAGAGAGCAGGGAGCTGCTCCAGCCAGCCCGGACGAGACGCATTCCCAGGAAGGCAGGAGGAAGGAATCGTGTTTTACCTCACTGCTGCTGCTTTCTTCCTTTTCTGTCAGCCAGCCAAGGAATCCCCCCAATGCTCTTACGTAGCAGATACCAAAACTGTGAGTCACTTTTCGCTCCCAGAGCAATAAGTCCACCGCATCTGTGTGCATAACGGCAAGCACAAGGCTGGGAATTTTTCCAGGCTGCCGGCATGCCCCGGCACCAGTTTTCCAGTGGTGACTTTGTTTTTCCTGCTCTTGCTTTCTCTCCTCAGCTCCCTCGTTTCTTCATTCCTCTTTATGCCTTCCCCATTTTCTTTCTTCCTTCCTCTCCATCCGTCTCCGTTGCTGGCAGCGGTAAGCCCAGCAAGATCTGGGTCCCTCTCGCCTTCTGTGGATTTTTTTTATGTGTAACTGCAGCAGCCTTTGGCTGCTCACTCTGCCAGGTTGGATCACCAAAGACACACGACTCGCTCACAATGAATAATCAATACAGATATTGATCTGTGGAAAATGTTTGTAAATTCCTGAAAGGGGAATCGGGAACGCGGGACAGGGAGGCTTGTGGGGGACGACAGGGTGTTTCGGGCAGCGGCTGCAGGCAGAGCTGGGTCCAGAGCCCGTGTCCTGCCGCCTCCGAGGTGACGGGTGCTGGAATGCGTGCGTGGGCGGGCGGGCGCGGGGGCTTCTGTATTTTCATTTCTCTACAGCTGCTTCCTCTGAAGAATCGGGAGGCGAGCAGCTGAGAGGCCCCGCCAGTGCCATGCCTTGGCTGCGGTCCAGCACTGTTTTGTTTCCATCATCACACGCCACTTTTGAATTTGCATAAATACAAGGGTTATTTTCTGTTGCGTCTCCCGTAAGATTTAAAAAGATGGAAAAGTATTTATATGAGGAGGGATTGCTGGCTCTCGCCACCATTTTCAGGATTTGCTTTCAAAGCCATGCGTCTGAAAGAAAGGGGGTAGAAAGGAAAATAAAGGGCAATAAGAAGGACTTGGAGAAGACCAAAAAGATGTTTAAACGTGGAAGAGCTTTAGACTGCAAAATGCATTCTCCAGTGGGAGCCTACGAATGTTGTTCTGTGCCGGCGCGGGTACCAGGTCCGGTCGGATCCCTCTGGCGGGGGCTCTGCCCCTTCTCTCTGTGAGCGGGTGCAGGCTGGCCGAGAGGCGGCGAGGATCGGGGGGCCTGAGGCTGCTGCAGAGGCTGCAGTCGGATCCCAGGAGTAGCCTGGCCCCTTCCCCGGAGCCACCCCCCGCTGCCCGTGTGCCGGCCTATGCAGCATGCGGAGCACGTAGCAGGTGGCACTCGCCGCTCTTGGCGCGGCCCTGCCCCTGCGTGCAGGCGGCTACCTCTCACGTGGCGTTTCCCTATGTTTCTTCCACCTCCATCCCTCTGGCTTTCTGTCTTTCTAGGGAAAGGCACCTACTGAAGGCGTTGAGGGACACCAAATTAGGACCACTGAGTATTCATCCCCCCTTTCTAACGCTGGTGGCCAGCAGTGTAGACCCCAGGGACGCTGAGGGGCACTGAGCAGTGCCTGCTGAGTCCCTCAGGTTGGCACGTTGGCAAGCCGGGCAGCAGCTTCGGGGGAACCTGTGGTACCAGCTGCCCAGGGGAGCACGGCTGCTCCGACAGCCCGTGGCCTCCCCGGGCTCGCACGCGGGGGCCTGCACCCCCCGGCACCCCCTGTGCCACCAGTCACGGCCCCTCCGGCTGCCCGCGTGCCCCCTGCCCTGCGCAGCACAGGTGACCTCCGCAATAGCGATCGCGGGCAAGACCTCCGCGCAAGGAGCCCGTCCGGCGCCTCGTTTCCCGAGAGCAGCTGCCTGCTTTATCAGCCCGCGCCAGCCGCGGGGAGGCTGATCTTGCTCATTCTCTCTCCAGCTTCTGATTAGCTCCTGCAATCCAATTAGCAGAGGCATTTATATCACAAGGGGCTGAGGTGCCCCTGCTCATCACAGCGGCTCAGAGCCAGTCATAAATTCTACCGACACTACATCTTTGCTGTGACAACGATTAATTACGGCTCTGGGCCTCCAAGAGCAGGTTTGCAGAGGAAGGTGCACATGAATGTAGGAATTTAGAGGAGGCACCACAGAACGGGCCTCCAGGCACAGCACCGGCCAAGGCCAAGGGCACCTGTGGGTGGCCCGGCAAGGGCCCGGGAGCCAGGTGGGCGGCGTGAGCACCCGATTAACTGGGTGAGGCAGATGGAGGTTGGCTGGGGCGTGTTATGAATTCAGCACCCACAACCATAATGAGAAATTCTTCATAACGTTTCTTTGGATGCTGCAGTGCAGATGCTGAAAGTGAAGCTAGGAGAGCCGTAATAAAATTGTATTTTCCCACTTGAGATGTTGCAGGCCATAGCCAGCAGCACAGGGAGGCACTGAGCCTTCGGGAGGATTCAGCCTGGCAGAAACGGGTGCTTGCTCACATGGACCGTCCTCATTCTCTGTGCTTTTCCCAGCAGTTTCTCCGTGTACCATGCACCTTTTTTTTTTTTTTTTTTTTTGATACTTCTGCTCCAGAAATAGTAGTTTTCTGGTATCACTTTTGCTCTCTTGGTTCAGTACTTTTGATGTCAATTCCCTCAGGCTGTAGTGCCAGTCCCACTGGAGGTGGTGTTTTCTGAAATGGTGCTAGAGCAGGTTGGAAACAGGCTATAGGAGAACATCCAGGAGAACGAAAGGATTAGGTGCACTTTGTATTCTCGTATATCTGCCTACCATTGTCTGTTTTCATAGCTCTGTATGGCTCCTTTAAGCTCTGACACCTATCCGTTTGTTTCCCTGGCACCATCACATGACTGTTCATTTGTCTATCAGCTACTTATTCAACTACCTAAACACTTACCCATTTATAAAATCTGTTTAGCTGTTAATTTGGATATGTATCGATCACAGCCTGCTGACCGGTGAGACTATACAAGGATCTGGCCTGTTGGTTTTTCCCAGTCATATGCCAGTTTAACAACTCATCTAAGTTATCTATCCATCACTAAGTTCTCAATTTATGCATCAGTCAGTGCTATCATATCTGTGTTTGTTATGTTTCCATGCATTTATACTCTTGCCTATTATTGAAATATGAATACTTAAGAAATCCATAAAACTACTTTTTAAATGCATGAGTAAATAGGAATTTTAAAGAAATGAGGATGTATCACATCAGCTCGTTTTGATCTATTTACTATGGTCTGCTGACAGATCTTCTGTGTAAGCAATATGGTTCCTGCTGATAGAAGGTTGGTTGGTTGGTTGGTTTGGTTTGGTTTGGTTTTAACTGGGTGAAAGTAGATTTAGCTAAAATAGAGTTCTATGAATTAAGCAGTTGTTCTTCTAGTAAAAGGAAATATTTTCTAATCTTTCAAAACAAAAAATCTTTTTCCTCTTGTAAAATAATAAATCTTGCATTTAATGACCAATATATTTATTGTTTATAGTCAGACAAAAGACCTTGTTACCTCAGCTGGCATCTCCAAGTACCAGGCTGTAACCTGATGCTAAACAAATTCAGACGGGAAATAAGATGCGCGTTTATAACAGATGAGATAATTAGCCAGCTTACAAACCTATCTCACAGATTCAGCTGAGGGCTTTCCATTAGGATTTACACTTTTCTTTATATATAATTTGTTATTGAAAAAAGCTGTAACAGCAGCTTCATATCTAAATTTTGGGATAAAATCATTAGACTGTAAGATCACAGCATTCCCTCTGACCCCCAAATCAGAAAGTCTGTAGTTCTCAAACGGAGTTGAATTTGGTCCCATTTCAGATTGCCTTGGCTTTTGTCATTTTTGAATCACACTCCCCATGTGTCATCACCTTGGTAAGATTGCTATTGCTACATGTTTATTTTCCTAAGGTCAGCCAAGACTTGTCATTACATTACTGTGCAATTTGACTTCTAATATGACTTTCTTCCACATGTTAGTGGGCCATAAAATTATGCTGGTATGATTTCTTTTTAGCAAACCTCTGACAAAGTCTTCCTTCCTGGTCAGAGTAAAATGGCAAAATGACCTCCTTCTGGAGTAATATTTTTATAGCTATTTTCTTGATTAAAACTGGCTGAAAATGTGTCGGCATATCTTCTTTCTTGTTCCCCTCACAAAATTGTCATTTAAACAAAACTGATAAAATGCATCCATACAAACAGTTCCTACATTTTTTTCCAGATCTACTTGAAAGAAGCCAACTGTTTTATTTTCTCTATGTTGTCTATTTTAATATCTTTGTTTCAGTTTACTTTTTTGTTGGAAGTTTTCATGTAATTTGTCACATTGCCCTATATGTTCTTTGACTGACTAAATGAGCAATTTAACTGCATGCATTGAAAACCGTGAAGTGCATTGCAACACTTTTTAACAAAAAATGCTTTGATGCTTTTTTAATGGAAAAAGAAGATTTAAAAACAATACATGAGTGATATCAAAGTAGAATCTTCGGAAATTCTGTTAAGAAAAAAAAAGAAATTTGGTTTTAGCCTGATTTGAGATCAAAGAAAATTGTAAGTATTCTGTGAAGTGAGAGTTCTCTCTTTGGGCCAGTTTTACACCTCCTGTCTGGTTAGATGCTTTCTTTAACACCTCCTTGCTGTCATGTGGGCAGCCCGCCCTCAGCCAAGGATGAAATCTTCTGCACAGCACTGGTACAAGAATGTCAAAACAGCCCTGTTGGGTCAGACAGCAGGTCTTACTAAGGCACTTTATTATTTTTCTGGATGAGTTTACTGAATGTTCTGAGATAAGCCTGTGCTTGAAAAGAAGCATGGAAACTGCACAATTTTAAGAGAGATTTTATGCAGTGAAATTGAAAACATTTATCCTGTTTCTACTCCTTCAGATACCTCAGTCACCAAGAGGTAATTCTCAAAGCTTGCTGAGAACTTCCATCAGGAGAATATTATACTGCCCAGTGACTACCAAGAATTGGTACATCAGATGGGTCCAAGGTCTTGAAGGCAGGCAGATAGCAGAGCAAATTCTGCTAGAGTGCCATGAGGTTTTGCCACTGCCTTGATGCATGAACTATCAAGCAAGGAAGAAGTTACTTAAAGCTAAAGCATTTTTAAATTCTGTTTTCTATGGAAGAGCTCATTTCAACTGCCACGCAGTGGTTTTTCTAGGCTAGTGCTGGTAGTGGTGTAGCCTGGTATAGATCTATTTAACTCCGTCCACGCGTGGTGTCTCACCCTATGATGAGATTCATGGCCTGGCTGCCATGTGAGGAGAACAGGCAAATGCGAGCATGCCATCGGGGACAAGGAAGTCTTTCTTCTGTTGCTCACTATCCCACATCTCTCTGTATTTCACCTGTGTTGCATCTGCTTTATATCCTTCTTTGAGAAACTTCATACTCTCAGCCTTAAAAGACAAAACTTGGCTAATTTCTCCTCTGTTTAATGTCATTCCTGTATCAGCCTCCCACTGCTGTTTCCTAGATTTCAGTTCAGAAAAGTGCTCTCCAGATTTTGCATTGTCAGCACCCATCTGGTGTGAAGATGTAAAATCTGTATCATTCTCCCAAGATCTTCAGTTTGTCTCCAGTGACTGAGGGAGGTGGAACTTGACCTACATCTCAATTTGCTATCATGTTGCTTAGTCAGTAAAGAAAGTGTTTCCTTTCTTGATAGGTGACTTTATTCTTTTTTAAAATTGTCCTACACGAATTCTTCCTGAAAATTACAGTTTAGAGGGAGTATAGTCAAAAATTCTGTCTCTCTCTCAACTTTATTATCTCCTCATTTTTTTTTGTCATTTAACTCCAATTATGGGATGCTAAGTGCTTTTGGAAATTTCATTGTTAATATCTTCTTACAATGCTATTAACGTAAATCAACGTTAATAGTGTCCCAGCAAGTGTAAAAGCAATCAAAAATTCAGTACTCACGAATCATTCTGTAATTTCAGCATAAAATGTTAATAGAAATAAAATCCAATACCATAAAATATCGGCAAATTCAACTTTAAATACATGTGATGAATGACTTTACCATTCTGCAGCATCCCATGAACTTCTGCAATGTGAAACCTTTTATTGGTGAAGGTCTAAACACACCACTCCCTTCTTCATCTCCTTCCCAGCACGCCTTGTGCATGGGATTATACTTCTCCAGAACTTAAAACTCCATCTTCACTTACAAAGAAGTGGCATCTGTATTCAGGTTTTTAGTGGTAATCGGAAGGATTACTAGGAATTTGTTAACTTATCTTAACTAATAGAAACTCATTGCTTTTTTTATTGCCATCAGTCTGGCTTGAAGAGCTTCAGTTGCATTACCTTTTATTGAGATTGGGATTTTCTTACAGACAAATCTTTTAAATCAGAATTTAAATTGTGAAGACTCATCAGTTATTTAAAGGAAGCTGTTAGGAGAATGGTATAGATTTCTCAAGAAATACAACTATTGGCCTGAAAATTAAAATTAAAATTACCATTAAAAGGAAAAAAAATCCCCAAAGTGATAAATGAACAATTGTTAAACCTTTAATCTATTATCCAGTCAGTCTAGAATCTTTTGATTTTATTTTTTTACTCACTTGTTTTAATGGGTCTGAGTTATTTGTGCCATGGTCTTTAAAAACACGTTTAAGAACCCTTTACTGACAGAGCTACAGGCAGTGCAGGGTTAGTCTTGAGTCACTACATTACTAGACAAGGAGCACCGTACAAGTCTGAGATTTCTATGATCACAGAAGAAGAAAGCTACAGTGAGATACCTATAAAAAGAGTTTATTTGAGAAAAGAGAAAAGATCTCCCAGTAAATATGTAGATACCTTTCAGCCCTTATCAGCTTTTTTCCCCATTATCTCCTTGTAATGTCCATGTCACCAGTCTTTGGATTCGTCTCTTTCTGCTCTCCTGCATTTCTTTCATCTTTCCCCTCTCATTTCTTGTGCGTTTCCTTACCTGCAGATTCCTGCAGTAGCCATACAGTAGGGTTTTATAGGTCCTTTAAAGTCTGTGTGGGATTACTATGACATTTATAAAATACTTACAAGATATTAGGAAAGTTTATGGTATCTCTAGGTATCTCATAAAGGATATCAGCTGCTAAAGTGTTCTGTCATCACTGTCTGCTAAAGTGTTCTGTCATCACTGTCTTTGTGCCCATCCCCACAAGCATCAGACATGAGAGAAATTTGTCACATTTCGGTTATTCCCATTTGGATGCATGCTGCCCTGAACAGTTAATGTATATGCCTAAGAATTCAGGCTGTGTCAGGTTTTGGATCCTCATATCTTACTAATTTTTTTATCCAGAACTTCTAAAAGGAATTTGCATTATAGTAAGGCAAACCTGAATTTTTGTGAGGATTACTTTAACTCTGGTGAGACAACAGAATTATCAAAATCATTGTTGACTTGGACATTTATAGTCATTACATTTCTGTAAACAAGTGACCAGAGTGTCAGCTAACTCCGAAATCATCCAAAACATGCAAAACTAACTAAATTTGCTGTGTCTGTGCAGCTGGCGCAAGAGGCGTGGGTGTTGCTGTTGTGCCTCAGTGCCATATGTCTGCTTGCACGACGTGTCCGTGCCCAGCGGTGCCAGCTTTTATGCCCCGTGCCCTACCGAGCTGAAACACAACGCAGCTGAGCCAGAGGAGAGACTGTGTGCCCTTTCAGTTCATAATATATTTTAGTTGTGCTTGCTGTGCAGAACAACATTAAACTAAGCAAAACTAACAGGAAATAATTCCCTTAGACATGTGCAGCAAGCTGCCATCAGCAGGCAGGAGCTGGCTCGAGCTCTGTCCCATCAGCCAGGCAGCACCGGGCTGGAGCACTGTGACTTCAGTGGGGAGTTACTAGTTTGGTTATCCCACCTGACTTCAGCAAAATCATTTTCAGCACCTGAAATAACATGTAACCTAGTCTGAAAATTCTTGGTATTATTTATTGCTGCATTTCATATAACATTTTTCTTTTTGAAATAAATCTTTGAAATCAGAGGCTTAATTTGCTGGCATAGCTATATGGTTTTTCTTTGAATTCAGTGGACATTGGTCAGCCCTTAAAGTGGGGAAGCTGTAGTTAGGATTAATGGCTTGAAACCTGCAGAAGCACTTTCACTGGGGTTTCGTTTTAAAATCTTCCTGAGATCTAGGTTCTTAAGACACTGGGTTAAAACTTCTAACATTTCCTTTAGTTCCTCTTCCCCTTTTTCTTGTCTTCTTATAAAATGGAAAGTTACTCATCCGGGTAATTTTCAGTGTGAAACTGCCAGTGGAGTCCCACTGGGATAAGCACAGTCAGAAACGAGCATAAGATCACGCTGTGCATTTCACTGTGCCAGGACTTCTGCATTGCCTCGCGTTCTAATGGAGTGATACTACATATCTTCTCACTCCATTTTCCAAAGTAAATCAGACTTTGTTGCTGCCATCTGTCAATGGTCTAGGCTTAAGTTATTGCTTCTTCACCTGCTTGGGTCTGCAGATTCTGATCTCCACCTCAGTTGTTGGAGATTGTAGTATCATAAGAATAACAAGAGAAAAACAGTAACATATTCAACCACCTTTTTCAGAAAAGTAGTTATAGTTCAATGACTTCAGTAAAAATTCAGTGGTGAGGCATCATTCCACATCTAACAAAACGTACCAGCAAGGCCTCGCTGAGGTGTTAGAAACCCCCGTCTTTGCCATTTAGTGACAGAAACTTCATTCTAGAGCAGAGGCACTGCAGAAAGCCGTGCATTGTAGATGTCCAGAATGCCAAATCCTGAACTCTGTTTGATGGGAATCTCAGATTCTTCATTTCTCCTGACGAGAACAAAGAGCAGAGGTTTGCCAACAACTTTTACATTTGGATTCACTAAAAAGGAGAGGCAGGGGATCCCTGCAAAAATAATATATACAAGGTATTTGAGAAGAAAAATTCACAATATTCAATGAAATATTATGCATTTATTATCAGAACAAGAAAATACAAATGTGGGAAGAGGAAAAACAGTTTTGACAGTAGTTCAGCAGTCAGGTCCTCTGCCTGAGACCCTCCAAACCAAGGTTGGCATGTTCCTTTTGGAAGAGATGATCCTTGCAGAAACACCAAACCCATAGAGAAGGTCTTAGCATTGGTAGTTACATTGCTTTGGGGTCTCATCCTGTGCTGCCTCCTCTGACAAAACTACCATGATGGCTCAGAGAATAGCCCCAGGAAATTCAAATAAGTGCTAATTATTAAGATTTCTCATACTTAACGGGTGTTTGTGAGGAACTGAATTCTTGCAGTCAAAACACAGATCTATGAACTCTTTCAAGTAGTATGTCGAGAAAGATGGTATTTTTCCAAATATTTCACCATTTTCCAGTCTGCCCTTGTGTCCTGTTAATAATTGAAGGCTTTAAGTGGTGTTCAACTTTTATTTTTAAAAATTCTCAATGCCTCTTCGGGCTCTTGAAGTGGAAGAGCTGTGAAATTCCTTTGTCAGAAGTAACCGTTAAGCGGGATGGAAAGCCTCAGGACCAAAACGCAGCTGCGTGAAGCGCTGTGCCAGGAGGTGCAGGATGCGGCCCGGGGCTGGACCCCTCCCGGGCAGCACTGCGCGCTCTCTGCGTCCCTCCATAAACAAGAAGGCACATTTGGGGTTTTAAGCACAGGAGATCACCATATTACAGGGAAGCAAAAGAAACAATCTTTAATCCTTTCAAAGCCCAATAATATTATGTATATTGACTGAAGCCCCACGGAGTGGGCCTGACAGGGCTTTTTCATTACTGCAGTTCGTTGTAGCCTAGCTACCTTTGAAAAGTAACCAATATCGAGAGCCACTTGACATTTGCAAAGGATTATGGGTGTCCTCTCTATCTCTTCTCAAGTTCCCAAATTTACAATGGTCTTAATTTAAAAGTTAAGCCAGGGGATCAGTTGCTTAGTCTGGCGCTGGGCTGCCCTTTAAAAAAAAAAAAAAGAGTGTATATGTGTGCCTGTGCGGTGAGGGGAAAGGTGGGTAATAAACCTTGCGCGCTGATGTGACCTGGCTTCATCCTTTGGATCTCATTGGTCGTGTTTAATTGTGGAAAAGGTATCTAAATCAGAATCAGAGGGAGAGAAGCGGACGGTTTCATTCCTGCAGGTGTAGCTGAAATGCACGGAGCAGCAGCAGCTGGTAATGAGTTGGTGAAAATGAAAAAGGGACATAAGTAGCTTCTTTAGCAAATCCCCTGGAAATGACATGGAGCCTCTGGGATCGATAGGATCGATCCGTCCGGAGGCGGCAGGCTCCTCATCCAATTGCTAGCCTCTCCCTCAGCACAAGGAAAACCCTAATGGCATTATCAGCAAAACTCACAGAACAGCTAGCGGGGAAAACGGCCGCCTGCTTTCTGCCGCCCGCGGGGAGCACCTTGGGCGCAGCGCTGGCTGCACTGAGCGGCACGCGGGCAGCGCGGCCTCAGCGCAGTCGCCCAGCGACGGAGGTGCGATGCTGGGGAGGCTGTGGTGCGGCCACGGCCGTTAGAGAGGGGGCTGCTCGGCAAGCCAGGCAGCCTGCAGCTCCCCTTCTCCTGCTGGAGCAGGGGGTTCCCTTAGAGGAGCCAAGGACTTCTCCAGGCTGGAGCTAAGGCTCTTCTGTGGCAGCCCCACCCCAGGCCTTGCTGGTCCCCCCAGAAGCTCCGGCAGGGATGAGAAGCCCCCGGGATGCTGGAGCAGTGGCGGGGGGGCTGCACACTGCCCACAGCTGCCTGCCAGCTGCACACGCGGTTTGGGTTTATGCCTCGCATGCGGTGCAGCTGTGGAATTTGGGTTTGCATCTGCCTTCCTGGGAGGCGGGGGAGCAGGAACCAGCCCCACCGCGCATGTGCAGGGGGAGCGGAGCTGGGCGTTCAGAAGGTTCCTGACAAGCCGTTGGCCTTCCTCCCGTCGTGTATGCCCTGTCATCAGCCCTGTTGTGATTATGATTTGATCTATAACACTTTATGAGGCTTATGTAATTAGTTTCATGTTCTTAATCTGTAGCATCAACTGAACTTTTTAATTCAGTGTTTCTGGTTAGGCTCTAAATTGCCTCCTCATATAGGCAGCATTTCAGCACTGGAGTTAATAATCAGTTGTGCAGCTAAGTCTCTTCTGTCTTGAAGTGAAGCGATCCTCAAAACCGTACTGCTGTACCTTCTCGGGAATTCTTTAGAAGTGTGATAAGAGCACTTTTACTCTGGGAAATGCAGCCTTAAATCTCACAGTCCCACACATAAGCTTAAGGGGCCTTTCCCTGGAGAACTCAAAATTTCTTTGTTAATCTTTCTGTAATCCTGGTGGAAAAACAGTGCAATCAATTTGTTTTATTACATCTGTCCTGGAAAGCATGCAAAATTCACAGATCCTGTAGCCTGTGCATCAGATGGATCTGTGTGGTTATGTCCATGCACGTGGTGCAGGAGAGGGTAGGAGAAGGCTGCAGGGGGGCTCCAGGAAACTGGAGGTGGGCTCGCAGACGGGCTTGCTCAGGCTGTGTGATGGTATGGTGTGGGTCACCCACTGCCTGCAGGGCTGTGGCCATCTCTAGAAAGCCTGCTTTGGGTCCTCAGCTGCTGTTTGGGTCCTGCATTAAACACAACTCGAGACCAAGAAAGTAAACTGTTTGGATGTCTTATTGGCTTTCGTTTGTGGCTTACGCTCTATGAAGCATGATCATCTGGATCTTTAAGAAACCGTATTAAAACTAAACTCTTTCAAGAGCTGTGTTGATGTAACTATGTGATTTACATATACACTCTAAAATAAGGATGTAAGAATATTTATTTTATCTACTGGAAAGTTTGCCAGTTTGTGAAACGCCCTGATTCTCAGGAGTTACAGGCATTGCTGCTTCTACAGAATCAATTAAACTAACATCAGCCTAGTATTTCTGAATAACAGATCTTAGAGGACTTACACTTGTTCTTATATGACTTTTCCTAACAAGAAGATAAATTTTGAAATACAAGGGTTGAGGAGTATGAAATAAATAGGGATGGATAGGCCATTTCAAATTCATAAACTATTTAAATGAACATGCACTTCTAAAAAATTTGTTGTCTGAAACATTTCATTAATTTTGGATGCATTTTTCTTTCTCTTCATAATGAGCTACATTGATAGATTTTCATAAACAATATTGATAACTGAAATATTTACTATTTGTGCAGGGTTTAGGATATCCCACCTAACACAGCCATTTCTTTTTATTTTCATAATTGTCTGATGACTTTAGAAAAGGATGAGACCCAGTCAATAACGAAGTCAGTGTTGTTGGACTGTTAACACAGGAAAACCTTACTGATGGTAGCTCACGGCACGCTCCCTGTAGGCGGCAGACTGGGTTTGGGGTATGAGGAGTTGCAGGGGCATATGGAAGAGCAGGCTGGCAAGAAGGCAGGCAGGTGTCTGTCAGAAACCTGGGACTCGTCACAAGATGTGGCTAAACTAACACACTTCCATGAAGCGTTCCCTGTCTGACAAATCTCATGAAAAAGTGTTACACTGGAAAATTTCCCACTGATTTTGCAGCTGTGTTCAGCTCCAGTTTGGAACTGTGCACCAGGATGGGTATGCCTCACAATAACGAGAGATAAAGATTGATTGTAAAAAGACCATTGATTTTTGACAAGATCATTCCATAGTGACAAAAATGAGGACAATATATAGGCGTTATAATCTTTCTGAATGTATGAAAATTCAAATGAATTTTGCTACCTTCTAAACAACTTGATTTCTAAACATCAGCAAGGTAGAATCTCCAAGAGCAAAGCATTCTGCTTTGCTTTTACAACTTGCCTCCTTGAACTGTCTAATTCCTTTAAGTCTGCAGTGGGAAATAAGATGAAAGATGCTATGGAAGAGCTAAATAGAAACTATCCTTTGAAACAGACCGAGAGCAGAGCTTTGCTGATAATTGTGTTTCTCCTATTTTAATAACAATCTTCTTTATTGTTGTCATGTTGTCAGTTTGCTAGCAATACAAACTTGGTCGTGTGTAGGCATCCCACCTTCTTTCTGTCTTACTGTTAGAAGAAAAGAACCTCTCACAGTAAGCGCCTGATTTGGAAAACAATGACAGAAATACTTCCTTTTAAATCAGAATACCTACTTTGGATAAAGATCACCTTTCCAGATCTACTCTCAGATTTGGATGCAGTTTGCTTCTGCTGCAGTCAAGCTCCTGGCAGTCGCCTGGAACTCTGGAGTAAGGTTTGTAACCAAACTGATGACTTCTGAGGAGCAAAGACAATTTCATCACAAAAGTACAGGCATAATAGAAATTTATAATCACAGTATGACCACATGCTCATGCTGAGAGAGCTTTATTTTGACTCTGTGGACAGTAACTATCAGGAGAGACATAAAGAATGGATTATCAAAAAGGCATGATCTCTTGACATGAATATTTTTTACATATGCTTTGTCTTTAAATTTTTTGTTAACATTTCTATTTGTCTCATTTTCCATTACACTGCTTTCATGTGACATCATAAGATGAAGAGAAAATACGGGATATTTTTCCCTTGAAAACCTCGTGTGTGATAAAATAGTGCAGTGTTGGTGACAAACATACTCGTTATGGCAATCGCAAATCAGAGAGCAGCTGTAGCAGACTTTAAAAGTATAATGCAAGTCCCAGGAGTCATGGATTTAAGCTGAGATGTCTTCTCCTGCTCATGCTATAGCAAGCATGTCTGACTGGACATGTTTCACAATGGTAATGCTGGCAGCTAAGTCACAGTGCCGGATTTCGTACCAGGGTGATCAATTTGCGCCGTACCATTTTCTCCTTCGCCTGTAACAGTTAACAATTTAGATGTAGCAACATTGTTCTAAAACTTGATGGATATTTTGGGCTTTAGTTAAAACCTATTTCTACAAGTGAGTATGGGCTTTATCCTTCAGGCAGAGAAGTTCAATTCTACATATATCATGAAAGTGTAAAAACACATCCTATGTGGTCGTAAATGGGTGCAAATCTTTGTGCACACTATCAGATAATACTGGCCAAGTTTTTTTTTTCCTGTGTGTAACTTGCAAATACACAACAAATCTAAATCAAATAATTTGCAGGACTTCCTTTAAAAAAGAGTCATAACCCTATCAGTTTCCTCTCCTCCCTCTTTTAATTTCTGCTCACTTCCCAATCAATTGCATTGCTTTCTTAATGTTATCTCCATTATCCTTTTTGTCAAAAGTCTGCCAGCTTTTGGAAAACTCTTGACACACTGTGCAGCGCTTTTCTAAGCTGAGTTGAAACCCTGTTCTGTATGCTACAGGTTATTAGGGTTAGCAGAAAGAATGCGCATTTATTTACTGAAGGTACTTTATAAATCAATACCTTGTTTTTGAACTCAGGTCAATAGGAATAACTCAGAAACACAACCAACAACTACTGCAACCCTAAAACAGCACTTTCAACATATTGATTTTTGGAGAGTATCTTTTCCTGGCATTATTCACACAACATTGATAAGCAGTTTCATGCAATCAAAATTGTAAATTAGTATGGGTGTGCACGTACATGTGTGTGTACAAGTTTGTGAAACACAAAAAGCTTTTAATGTAGTTTAGGAATCATAAAAAAGCAAAGTCAGGAAGTGATGCAGTTAAGGTTCTTAAGGTTCATTCATGTTTTCCTTTAAAGTGACAGAATAAGATATATAGTGAGTCAGTAAATACTAATATCATTAACTTGGCCTCATTTGCAGCTACAGTGTTATGTAAATATTTGACACTTTTTAAAAGCAGTAGCTTAAGGTCCTTGTTTGATTCAAAGCAGTAAAAAATAAAACTAGAAATACACACGCAAAACAAGGCCAGTCTGGCTGCTCTAGGAACTTGAGGGTTTTCTGGTTTTAGAGTTTCTAAATTTTTTATTTAACTCCACACCTTTGGCTTTATATAGGAAAGGTTTTTTCCATCTTTAATTTTATGATCAAGTTTCCCAAAGGAAACTAGAATGAAAGAACCATTTCTGTTTATTCACCCTGGGATGAGATTGCTGCTTCTTATTTTGATCATACATGAACCCTTTAAAGAGTCTGCGCTTAACAGATATCTATAAAGAGTTTGCAAGAAGCATGTTGGAGCTTCAGAGAATGTCTCCAGGTGCCAGACTGCCTATTGCCATCCTACCCCTGCAAGTGTCAGGGAGCAGGCTGAGATCCGTTTCCATCATAGAAGAAGCAAATATCTGATATTTAAGGATTATACCCCAAGTTAATTGTAATTTTTTTTTAAAAGTGCATATTTTATTTGGTTCTTTCTCCTTAACACCAAAACAGAAATCAGCTCCTTATGCATTGATTTTTCCAATTTTGGCCTTTTTTTTCCCATTGGTTTTGGTTTTGGTTTAAGCCAGAACTGGAAGCTTTCACACCACAGACACTGTGTGAATGTGCAAAAGGAGTCCTGTGCACCATACCTAGACATCCCTGCTTCATGCTGATGATCTGTCCTTTGCGTGACCAAACCCGTACTGGTGGTTCGCACCCTCATGGTTGCGCACAGCTGGCCGGGGCAGAGTTTCAGTTATAGCAGTGTCACCTGTGGCCGTGCATGGCACTCCCCGCTCCCTAATCTGTGATTTTTTATTGCTTTAATGTTGAGGAGGCATGGTGGTCCCGGGTCCTGCATCTGAGGACAAACTCTACTGGAAGTGTGTGCCCCATTTTAAGAGCCACATGTTTGAAAGGTTGTTTAAAAACCAGAGACATTTCTGAGGATAAATGCAAGAATGCTTGCAGTCTTACTATAACGACAGATATTTAAAAATTTATAGTTAGGGTGTAGAGAGAAGTATGTGTATCAGAGAGCTTTTAACCAGGCAGAGAAAGATGCATCAAACTTCCAATGGCTGAAAGTTGAAGTTCGTAAATTAATTTGAGAGATACAGTGTAGATTTCTTACAGGTTGGCTGGTTAAGCGTTGGGACAAATTATCAAGAACCATAGATTATTTATCACTTAAAATATTTACATCAAAATTAAATCTCTTCTGAAGATATGAGCTGAGTTTTATGAAACACTGGTATTCTTGATATAAAAGCTATTATGTGTAATTCGATTTTCTGAGTTATTCAGTAAATCACTCTATATAGTTATAATGAATATAGCTTCTAGAAATGTGGGAATTCATGCAGAATTTCAATATTTTGAACAATCCAAATTAGGCTGAAGCACAGTTTTTTAATCTGATTTCCAGCAAACAAAAATACTTGTATTCTAATCACTGCGGTTTTCTTAAACCTCAGATAGCCTCCGGCAGCACCTAACTGACACTACTGATCTTGGTGGTTTTGTGGGTCCTGATGTGTGAAGCTGAGGGACTGGCCCTGTGGATCTGAACAGATAGTGTATAAAGGCTCATTTAAAAGAACCCAGCTCATGGTGACAGCTTGCTAAAGTGTCCAAAAAAATATCATGGTACAAATAAAGAACGTTTTATTTTAAACTTAGCATTTTAGAATAAATAAGGTACTATCGAAAGAGGAGAGCAGCATGGAGCTTCCCAACTAAAGAGAAGAAGCAGGGATTTCTGTGCAGTCTTTGAATTGAATTTCACAGGCTTTTCATTCTATTTGTGGACTTTTATAAACCATTTGGCTCTCTTTTTGGCTTTGTCTCTTTGCTCCATCACTCATTTTCATGCAGTAAAACTGATTCATCAGCAGTCTTTGCCAATCTGACTCAAGCCTGGATCTGGTTCTTTTGGTGGAGATGCTGAAATCCCTCCCATCTCTGTGGAAACAGAGGCCGAAGGCAGGACAAGGAGTCTTGGAGGTGCAGTGCACAGAGTTTGGAAAGGCTGTGGAAGCAGAGACAACTGGCTTATTATTTCTTCAGCTCTCTCATTACAAGGAGAGATTGTATTGTTGTTGGCCTTATCTACCCAGGTGGTGTTGGCGTCACTTAGATACTGTTTATCCATTGTTGTAACAAATCCATTTTTGTCTGCAGTAAGTACTGTCTAATTCTGATTTGAGGAGTAAGATATAAAAATGAGAATATGTAGCTGTGACCACCACAGCGCAACGCCATGGGGAGCTCTAGGCTCTCCAGCTGCGAGAGGCTGATGGGTATCTAGCACTCAGTTACACTGAGAGCATGCACAAATGCAGACCATGTGGAGCTCAAAAGAGAATAAGAACAGGAGAAATCCAAGAGTCATTTTAGTCAGCGTATAAAGTCATACAGATGGTCTTCTTCAATGTCCCGTTCTCAGTAAGATTTTCTCAAACAATATGGTCTTCTGCAAGTGATGTCTATATGTAATCAGCAACCACCTGCCCAGCCGAGGAGGCAACCTCCCAGTTCCACCACACCTGCTGTAGTCACCTCTGTGGTCAGAATTCTCACAGCCCCTCTCACCCTGTGCCTGAGACATAGGATGACTTGCAGCTTTTGGTATTTAGGATGTCTGTTCTCACGAAAGTATCTACGAAACTCTCAAGGAGTGTGCGAAGATCTTGCTGTTAATGCAGATTTCTGCCACTTCGTTACATTGTGTTCTTTGCTAAAAATGTCTGGTGTCATGGCAGCTAACTCAAGAAAGAATAAAATGTGAGTATACCTGTATCTTATTAAGGNATGTCTCAGTTTAAAAAAAAAAAAAATTAATTTGGTGTTAATGTCCTCTTGTAAGTTAGAATTCATAGGGAAATTCCTAAATTGCACCTCAGCGCAGGCTTGTTGTTACTCTACTTACTTATATTCTCACAGTGCCTAAGGGCACTCATGAACTCCAAGACAAAATACAAACACAGAACAGCAACGCAGTCTCTGCCCCAAAGAGATACAGCTATGTCATGAGTCAGCCCAACCCTCATACACACACATCAGTAAGAGCCTCAAACGTTTCTGAGAACATGGTGGGGGAGGAAATCCTATTATCTTTAGCTCGTGGAAGGACTGTTAAAGGTGTGCAGGGTGATGTGGGTTTATTATCTGCTATTTCAGATACTGCTGTACTCCTGTAAAGAGCTCTTTTATAGCATCTCCAAACCAAAAATCAGTGAGGTAATCAGGAAACCCACCTGTGCATAAAAATACTAGAACTGAAAGTCATTCATTGGGCATATATATATAGCACTGTCGGTTTAGATCATGGTACAGGAAAACAGGCTAGATGGCTTCTTGAGGGGTGTCCCAGTCCTGTTTTCCAAGATGTTATGAACATTGGACCAGCATCCTGATGTGTGAGCTGCAAAATCATATTAGCATCTCTCCCATTACAAACAGCTCTGGCAGACTACCTGAACTGGCAGTCTATGATCATTTCCATATATCCCACAAGGCACTTATCTCTTCTTCCAGACAGGATTTTTCTGAAGGAAAGGCAGCCCATCCACCTAAATCATACTGAATTGTACTGTACATGGAAGATGCTTGCTAGCTAGTCAGCTTGGAGACAAATTGTCTTCAGAATTTCAGATTTTACTGTTTTGTGCCATAAAGAGCTTCTGCCATATTTACATATGCTGCTGTAAGAAAGAGACTGAAAGTTCCATCTCACCAGTTAACGCCATTGAAGGTCCCTATATGTTTTTTTTATTATTATTACTTTTATCGGTCCTTTGCTGTACAACTGGAGACAGAATATCCTAAAAGTCCACCCATACAGATTCTGACAAAATCTTTTTGTCTTTCATTAGATGAATTCTGTAAGTCTTATGTATGTTTTTGCTCTTAATGAAACTCACTTTTCTTGGGATTTTGATGTATTGAGAATTGATAGTAGCTATTAGCTGTTGGGTTTACTTCACCATCACTCTGTTCAGTCTCCTGTTTTACTACAGAGTAAAAGACTTTCTGCATCTGTAGGTACATCACTCTATAACATAGGGTTCGTGAAACCTTTAGACCTTACACAAAAGTCATCTCAGACTTCCATATAAGTCTTTTTTTCCTAAATTATATTTCAATGAGAGAAAAGCCAGGCTAAAAAGTCAAGATTGCTTATAGTAGTGTTATTCCAACTGTACAGGAATAGGCATTTCAGAAATGTCTCGGGCATTTTGTAGTTTAGTTAGAGTAAAAGACCCGTCACTATTAAGTCAGACTTCCTGACGTGATTTCAAGTGCTGCCAGTGTGCATGATACTAGTAGGATCAGACTCTCTGATAAGATCAGAGCTCATTTCACTAAGCAGTAACCAGTTTCCTGCAGAAGCAGCCCTGTTTTGGAGCTCTGAGACAGCAACGTGGAATGGGCACACGCATTCTTACAACATGGCTTCGTATTAGAGACATCAAGTTTGACCGTCCTGTTTGTTCAAAGCGAACAGCCCCCTTGCCACAAGTGACTGCTTCAAAGTTATTTGTGGGAAAGTGCTTGAAGAAGAAACGGTTGCTTACCTCAATGTAAGGGAAGCTCTTTGTAGTTCACTGTCCTTGTCCTTGATGTCTTTCTCTACTAACAAACATATCTGTAGACCAGGGGTTATCTCTAGTTACTACAAAAATAGCATTAGTTCAACTGCCATATAAAGGACATGCATTATTAATTTCTTGGGTTTTAGCCATATACTTTGCAGTCTCTTATTAGTTATATGTGAGAGTAATTTCTGGGGTGCAAATTTGCTCTAATTCAATGCGGCTAAGAAAAAATATCTTGATAATTTAGTACATTATATACCTTCAGCAGCTCAAATTTCCTCTTTGACTATCAAGTTTGTCAATTTGTCATCTTTTCTGAAGAACTTGTTGCCTACCTTTGGTATCTCAAGTGAACTCCATGATCTCACCCTGAGGTGTTAAGAATCGCTGAGGGCTATCAGAACTTGTGTAAATTACAGCGATGCAGACAGCATGTTGAAAAATCAATAAGTAATGAAATAGTACTGCAGTGAAGTAGCCAAGAGAGCAATGGGTGAAAAAATCCCAAGGACTCGGTTTCATTTTGTCAAAGTATAAAAGATAATGTTCTGCTGTGATGCTATAAAATCATCCCCACTGGCCAAAGAAAATTGAAATACAAAAGAGCAGTATAGAGGTTCTGGGTGCGCTTCCTCCTGAATTCTGAGTCTCTCTCCCCTTCCATCAGAATGCTGTGCATTCCGCTGTGTTAATCTGGACAGTCATTTACTCTTTTAATGAAGAAGTGGGTATAGTCTTTCTGCTTTTGTATGCTGTAGACTTAAGTCTATTCACATCAAGTATAATTTAAGCCTATTTCAAATTCCCAGTAATCCTCACATTACCCATCCTGAGCTGGTTATCTCATGTTGGCAAGAAGAGGAACACCAGCAGAACGTTTCTCCTTCTGCCAGGGAAACTCAGTACTTCATAATGTTTTCACAAAATATTAAAAGAAATTAATCAAAGGTTTTATGAGATACTTGAATTTGGTCTTCAGTGTTTATATCAGAAGGTCCTTCTTAACCAAAGTATGCATTTCTGAAATACAATATTGTACAAGAAAATGAATTGTTCTGTAGGCAGACAAATCCACAGAGCTTAGTTTTCTGTGAAGACCATGCCCTATACCCCCTATTTCTATCCCCTGGCAATAGCTATAGCTCTTTCCATCTGCTCTTTGGCATTTTGTCTATGTGAGAGACAATGCGTCAAGGCTAATATAGTCTAGATGATGCTGACTGGACTGCGTCTGCAGCTGCACAGGCTGTGCAACAACTGGGCTTTCTGTCAGTGGGAGCACCATTTCCTCCAAGCATCAAGCAATTTCTCAACATCTGTAGTAACACAAAATGTCTTTGAGACTTCTACTGTTCTTTCAATTTTGGTTGAAATTGGCCAAACTGGGAGTGAGGTGGGGACTGACAGGCAGACAATCTCATTTCCTAAGGATTATGTCCTTAGAAAATCAGGCTCAAAGAGACTAGTTGATTCCAAAGGGAGAAGAGAAATGTTGAATTGAAACAAATTTTCATAAGCTGGGCATTGCAAGGAGAGTCTTTGGTTTAAAACCATAAACTATGAGATTCTTTGGAGTGAATTCTTAGTGTTGACAAGGTTTTTCCACATGGATATCTAAGATAATTAAAATGGTTTATTTAAACAAAAATACCAATAAATTAAATCACTCTTGTTAAAAATAAAAAAGCTTGTATTCTTGTGTTAAGGGAGAGTCCCCCCACTTTAGTCTTTTATGGCTAATCAACCTGTTATCCTCTCTGTATAGCTGCCTGTAAAAAAAAAATTAAAAAAAAAAAAATTAAAAAAGTATAAAAGACAGCAAGCTACTGTTTGGTCCTGAAAGACCTAAATGCCAGGTTCAAATAATGGTCCTCCACTGTTTTTCTCTTGATGATTTGTCTGTGCTTTCCTGCATGCTGTCTAAAGAGGTAGAGTTCTGTGTTGTCTTCTGAGTGAAACCTCTATCAGAGGTGGGCAGAGAAATACAGTCCTTGGAAAAGGAGGAGAGAAAATAGTTTCCTTAATGTGCATGAATGACCTGTTTGATACAGATTAATGCTTACTGTTTAAGCAGATACAGGATTGAAAAATCCTTCTGGAAGATCAGGTGTCCTGCTGGCTGTGTTTGGAAGAGTAGGCAGTTAAGATGATACTAGTTCCATTTCATTGGTTCCAATCACTTCTATAGACCATCAGTGTCTTTGTTTAACCTTCTATGATTTTGTTTCATTATGGTGGTATGCCGAAAATGAACAGCTACTATTGCCACAGCTAGAGAATATCTTGAGTGAGATGGCAGGGAGCTTATATTTAGTTGTTCAACAAACTCAGGTTAGGCTTTAGTGAAAAGAGCTCTATTAACTTCAGTGACTTTAGAGAGGGTCCTTTGTTCTATTCAAAGTTGTCATGGGTTACAGAACTCAAAAGCCTCTTTTCTTGCCCATTATTAAAGCAGTGCAATGAATCACTGTATTTGGCATGGACACTTTGTAATGTTCCAGATACTACAGAATTGTTTGCAGTGAGGTAGCATGTAAATACTAAAAAGATCTCAAGGAAATTAACAGACTAGAATATGTAGACCTTGGAAGCAGAAAACATTTCTGTACACAAGGATCACATTGGTGTAAATCTAGAATATCCCATATTATATTCATTAGAAAAACTCTGAGAAAACATTTATAAGCTAGTGACACAATACAGCTTTTTCTCCCTTACATGCTGTCAGATGCAGCGCGCAGTGCTGACACCCCTTGCTTCCAGCAGACTGTCTGAAGAGTATTCCCTGCCCTCAGGGTGGGGATTCCACTTAGGGACACAAAGTGACCCTGCATCCTACCACCGCCCTCACAAATCATCTGCTTCCATCGCAAACTGTGTTGAGGTTTGGCCAGCGTCCCTGTCCTGTAGCCATATTCTGAGACATTTTGCACTAGTGTTTCACTGCACAAAACCTTGGTAGTTACACTTTCCATTATGAAATACTATTTTCAGCTGCTTCTACCTTTGTCAGGCGTAAACCACTTGGACTGAAAATTCTTCATGTTTGCCACAGGCTTTCATATTTTATTTTTTATTTTCCCAGCCAAAGTAATTGACTCATTTCCAAGAATTTGGTTAGGGATACTTTTTTTTTTTAATATATATATTAAGGAATTCACCAACCTTTTTCCCAAAAATCTCTAGCACAGATTTGAAACTCTAAAATTGGCAATGCATGCCTTTTGCATCAGGTATGTATCTTTCACAGTTTCTGTGAACATTCACCCAAATTTATAAGCTTTAAAAACTAAAAATCCTGCAGTTGTCACATGGGGTTAGATTTGAGTACATTCCCATGAGGCTTCATTCTCAGTGGGCACACTTCAGCCAGGTGCTGAGATTGTCCCTCAGTTTCAGCTCTGAGCTGTTGCACGCTGTGCCACATCTACGCTTAGGCATTTGCCCTAGTGATGCATGATGTTCTTGAGAATTTCCATGGGTTTTGTGTTTCCTTTTTGGTATCTTCACCCCATGTTGGAAGCTACAGAATTAAATTTTGTTTGGCATTTCTCATCCTTACCCTATGGGAAGTAGGATCCTTCTATTTCAACATAACATGGACTCCATAACAGCAAACAGGGTACGTTCTCTTCTAGCACTTTGCTGGGGAGGGAGAGAATCATCACCAGCTAAGGTGAGAGGGATAAGATAAGCTCATCCACACCTAGATTCCTGCTGTCTGTATTGAAGCAGCAAGACACTGGACAGCATTGCCTCAAGAAAGGAGGCTGATGAAAGCAGGAGGAGGCTGAGCCAGCACCATCTACCTCCAGATGTAGGCGGAGGTAGGTGGTGCTGAGTGAAGCCAGTCTAGCTGCACAGAGTGGCACATGCTGGGTACAACATTAATATCAGAAGTACAGGGATAATAACAATGCCAAATAATGTTGGTGTGGCTTGGTGACACATCATTGTGGTATTAGCGTGATCCATAGGTTGCCCATCCCTAGTCTGAGGCGAGCTGGGCAGTCTGTCGTTCCTGGGCTCTGAGTGACCCCTGCTGGGGCCAGAAAGAGAGGAAGAGGAAGGACCAGGGCTGTGCCGTGGAAGAAGCTGCTAGCTGCAGGACCCCTCTTTTGTCTGCTCCAGAAGTTGGAAGTAGTGAATCAGCCTAAGAAAAGGGCAAGAAAGGATTATTTGATGGTTAAGATGGTTGAATGATGCCTTGGAAAACTGATTGTTTTCCCTTCCTTTGCCACCTATTTTCCTTTGTGATGCTAGTTAATTCACTTCAACCTAACTTTTCACAGACTGTTACTAATTGGGTATTCTTCAATTTCTTCATGGTTCATTTGAGATGCAGGGGTCTGAATTTGTACTCACAACTGCTACTGAAGACCATTTTGGACACATAAGGAGTGTTCTGAGAAAACAGTTTGTAGACCTCTCTTAATCAGCTATCCACAGTTAGAAGATACTTTTCCTTTAATCACTATAGGTCTCAGATCCCCAGTCAGTAAAATAGAGGTAATAATAGCACCTTGTATTACAAGGGATTTGAAGAAAAGCTTACAAGGAATTTAATAACTTGGACATCAGGGCAGTATTTGAATTGTATAAAGTAAATAAAGAAGACCATGCACTGGCAATGAGGGAAAGAAATATGCATGCCTGTTCTATATGTGGAATGAAAACTGCGTAACTGTGGGGAAAAAATACTGAGTGGCACCCAATTTATAACCTGTATNTGCATTTGGAATTCAGTCCTCTTTCATGTTTCTTTCTCTGATGTGTCATTAAGGGACCATTTGAAGTGCCTCTGTCTCCTCACGCAAACATCTCCAGCCAACCAAAGTTCTTTTGCCAAGAAACCTTTAAATCTGAATTTCTTCCATGAAGCATCTAAAATCTAATAAGCCAACAGTGGAATACATTTTTTTTGCAAAAGTGATTTAAAAGGAAGTATTCACCACATATTCCAATCACAGTATAATTGCTAGTACTGTCTACCTGAGCTTCCCTTTTCATAGACACTTTAGTTCTATTTATACACGTCTTCCATTACCAAAATTCTTATGCACATGCAAATTTAAAATTCAGTTTGAGAGATCTTCTTTAGAAATTCGTTTGCTATTAGTATTTCTTCCAGTAAAATCAAATTGCATAACATTTGGTGGAAAGGTAACGCAGAGAAGGATTTTTACTGCTAAATTTGAGAGTATTCCCAAAATTTCATGTTCACCTGGCTGTGTGAGTAATTATATCAACAATCCTGCTAGACAAAAGTAGAATGAGCATTTCTACTTTCATTCTAAAGAATAAGACAAAATAAGCAGACCTGTTTATGAGCTTAGAGAGCGTTTCTTCCCACCATATGTAGATAGTTCACCTGTGTTAAAGCCAACAACTACACTGAAGATACAGGTGATAATGTTGGATGTTCAGTGTCAGAATGCTGATTTGCCATATTTTACTTCTGTTTACACTTTTGCAAATAGCCCTTCTGCTTGGAGACTGAGGGCTGAAGAAGGATGTGCAGGGGGACAGTTCTGCCATACTTAACCCAGGATATGGAGAGGTCTTTCCACAGAGGACCAAAGTGGGCTTTCGTGAAACCTGCCACCCAGCTTGTAGAGTGTGCATTTGTGGGGTCTAGAGAGGAATGGGAACTGCACTGTTCATCAGAAACAGGGTACTGCTTTCTACAGTTTTGAGGACAGAAAATAAAGAAACTGAAGGAAAATTGCATTTAAAAGCTTCTATACTACTTTCTGCTTGGAGCTCTAAAATCTTGAAGCATTGCCGTCAAAGCTTTTCTGAATGACTTGATGAAGGTTTTTTTGTTTTGGTTGCTGCACTCTTGGGACTCATTGGAGTGGCAGGATTAAAATTAATTAGAGGCTGTTTGGAGGGGGCTTTGGAAGACAGCCTCAGGCTATACTTCAGTCTGGTTGTTAGAAGCAATATCATCACCGCCTCCTCTTCCAGTGAACAGACCTGCACTGGTGTGGCTGGGGGGAGCCACAGAACATTCAACACAGACATCAGAGCAAAGACTTCCTCCCAAAGAGATTACTTACCACAAAACCAGTGGATCTACCTGCTGACAACCCCAGAAATGTGTCTTGTTTCATTTTATGCTTTCTAAAAGAGGCTTCTTTATGAAGCTCACCAGAATCCTGATGAAATATCCATGCAAGGATGTTCATTTTCCTCCCTTCTTACCATGAATTATGTTGATTAGCATGTCTGAGAAGAGATGATAGAAAAAGCTCTGTTTCAGCAACTGGATTTTGTTTTGTTTTTCTCTGTTTTCCAAAGAATGGGTAGACATACCAAATGAGTGTAGAAAATTGATAAATAACCATTTCAAACCCACTTGTCAGCTTGAGCTTGCATTTTCCTCACTGAGGATGGTCAGTTGCAGAACTGATAAAATGCTACACATCAAAAGTTGTCAAGTTTTGATCTGATTTTTGCATTTGTAGACTAGTAGATAACCCTTTGTAGTTAATTCCTCTGTTACACGGAGTTTTACGCTTAGCTGATTAGTATTTCTATTTAGATATAGTCAGCAGAATGCAAGAATTTAAACTTTTAAGATGAATTTTAACTTGTAGTCAAGTCCTGTTGACTTTGTAAGAGCCAGCATTTCATACAGTTTCTCAGTGTCTCAGACAAAGGTGAGACAATGTTTTTTCTGTGGTAGCAGTTAGTGGGAGAAGTAGCTAAAATTAATAGTTCACAGTGGCTAATATTTTTAAAAACTGGTGAACTAATCCTTCCAGAAGTACAACCAAAAGTCATTTGATTTCTCCAAAGCTCGTATTTTTTTTCTGATTTCCTTTTCCATTCCAGTAACACCTACTTATCAAAAGTACTCATGGATGCAGGAAGAAATAAGGGAGTTTAATATTTTTTCTACTGCATATCCTATGTGCCTTAGAAGAAAGTAAATAAATTCACACAAGGCTACATAATTTACTGCAACTGTTCACTCTTCTTAATGAGTCATCCCAGAACTGGCATCATTTTTCTACGTGCTTACTTCCGGCCATATCTAGAATAGCTGTATTTTCATGGCATTCTCAGAATTTTAACACATGATTTAGAAGGATATTTTTGTTCATATGGCTGATAACAGTAACAGTAATCATGTTGTTTTTACTCAGCATCTTAGGATTATGACAATATTAATTGTGAATATTTAGTGCTAAAAATACAAAAAAAAAAAATATAGCTCCCCTTCCAGGTGTAGGAAGATGTATCAAAATACAAGCAGAAAAGACTATTTTAAAATAGTAAGTCTTGGGATTTACATTATGATTTACAGGTTTTCTGGCCCAACCCTCTAAAAATGTGGATGACAGACATTCAAAGTTGGATGTTCCTGGGATCATGGTAGCAAAACTTCATTGTTTTCTGCTTTAGACTGTAATGGAGTGTTCTGGGAGTAAGTGATGTTAGATCAGATGCATCAGTGAAGATGAGCTACTCTACGAATTTTAAATATAATGTGCCCTTTCCTAAATTTTCCTGAACCAGCAAATAATTGCTTGCAAATACAAAGGGGTAAAGAACATACCTCAGAGCTACAGGACACAGCACTTGATCCTAGAACGTGTTGAAACAGAAGAGACTTTGGAGTCCTGGTTGATAGTCAGACAAGTAATTCTCATCTTGCTTAGATGTGTAAGTGGAGAAATGGTGACTCTGAAGAGGGAGCTGAGCAGCTGGCACCTGGTTCTGTGCTGGCGCATAAGCAGGTGCTGAGGACCTGAACTGCTGGGAACACTTCTGTGCCCAAGTGGGTGGCTGGTGATGACAGGGAGCGGGATGGTGACCACAGGCAGCAGAGAGCCCGGAGACACATGTGCAGACACATTTCAGCCTGCAGCTGCAGTAAGCTCACTCACTGCGGCTCAGTAGCTTACTGAGCTGGGGTAACTCGGTCTATTTAGTTAATGGGAGCATAACTCTGAGGCATTTTTATGTAGTCAGATAGTCAGATAACAACAAAAAGCAGAGCAGGAAAAATGCGGGGGAAAAAAAAAAAAGGTATGGAGTTGGTACAAGGAATTCTGCACACATTTAGTGAGATCTTCAGCTTCTCATGAGCTGGCCAGGCTGCATTCTCCTGGTAAACACATTAGAGCCTCCAAAAGTTATTCTTTTAGCCTGTATTCTCCAGGGGGGAAAAAAACTGTTTATTTCTCCAGTTATTTTCCTTAAATAAGTTTCAAATATTAGAAGATTAAAGTTACTCTGGTACCATAACAGAACCTTTACATGTGGAGCCCTTCCTCCTCCTCTATCTCACCCTCTTTCTCCTGCACACTAAAAGCAAACAGCGTTCATTATCTCATCTCAGCTTTGCAGCTTTTTAAGTTCAATGTCAATAGCTAGTTAGGAAAGGGCCATCAGGTCAGGGATTAGGACTCCGAACTGTCCTTGACGTTTCTCTGTAGGATGATCTGCTGTTTGCAACAGCCAAATTTAAAAAAAAAAAAAAAAAATCCTTCTTCTCTATCCTGGGAATGATCTGGATGGGAAAATGTCAGTTTAGGGGCTGACAGAGCTCTGATAAGAATGATCTAGAAATGGCAGGGAGTGAGAGAGAAAAAGAGGGACAGAAACATAAATACTATCATTATTCTAAGTTTAAAATTTCATTTTTAAGTATATTTGCTAGAGCATGTTCCATTTTCTTCCAATGTTTCGTTAGGCTTCTTTTTCCAGCAGTTTCATTTTAAGAAAGTCTGAATCTATTTTTATTTGATTTGATTTTACAAGTTCTGGAAAGGTCATCTTGCCTGGCCTGGAAGCTGCAAATACATTCACTCCCACAGAATTACTTATAAGTATGAAAATAGTTTCCACTTTCAAAAGTATCTATACATTCTCTGGAGTTACCAACACAGTCTGAGTTCTCAGACTTTATCTAACAGGATGGAAACAAAGCATTTAGATGAAAATATTTTTGAAGTTTTATGACCTCTGAATACAAATTAGATGCCTACTTTATAAAAAAATACTGTGCTAATAACGATTTTTTTTTTTAAGTTTCCATGCCTTTATTATAAATCTGAGAGTAAACTTATCATATTTATTATTCATACTGGGTTCAGTGATGAGATTCTTGCAAAGAATCTCATCTACCCACAAAGATACTCTTTCCTATATGTCTTTTATTAATATGTTCTCTTCATAAACATATTGCATTAAGATTTCTCAGATACACAGTTGTTTTGCTTATGAAGGGCATTATTGTTTTCAAAGCCATTGCAGACATTTGTGTTTTAAATTGGAGAATGAATTATGATGTTAGTGAAGGAGGAACATAGTCTTATAAAAGCAGGTTACAGTGGTGACCTTTCCTTCCAAAACCACCTGTCATTTACCACTGAGTGAAGTTACTGGTTTCTTTCAGCCCACCAGGGTCTGTTGGGAGCCCAGTAAGATTCAAATTACATACTCAAAACTGGTAAGAAACTGAGCTTCTGTAAAACAGGCTTTATTCTTTTAATTTTTAATGCACCTTTCTACACAGTTTTGTAGTTACTTGTGGGACAGCCTGAAGGAAAAGCAAAATAAATTACCTTAATTTAATTTCTTTTTATAACCTAATTAAGAATCAAACATCATCAAATTGTGGTCTATGGGCTGCTGGCAGTTTCATCAGTGGTAGTACAGAAAGGTTACATTTCACTTCAGTTCAGCTTTTCCATTTATCTATCTAATCCCAACAAAAGGAACTAGAAAGTATTAGTTCTTTCTCAGAGTTAGTTTTCCTTGTACTCACTTGCTGTACTTTTCCTGGTATTGGAGAATCACAAACATAAAAAGCATCATCAAAGTGGCAGAGGAGGTACTGTATATGAAACATCTGATTGCAGATGTAAAATAAAAAATTATTTCAAATTTTAGACTTCTTACATTTTTGTCTGCTGGTATGAAATGTTGCAGTAATTCAGGTTGTTGCCTAGTTCGATTGTAGCCTACTCAGCCACTCACTGTCATCAGCTACCATCTATTGTCCAAATATCTGACCGGGTATTTCCAAAGTTTCATGCACTTACCATGCATCTGCCTATTTTACTTTGAGGATTGTGTCTGTAACAACTGCATTTACTCTCTGTGCCTGGTACTGAAATAATACAGTGTGTTCTTCCTTGTCCCCTCTCTTTTTAATAACTGTTTTGTATAAACATCAAGACACAGTTTTCCTTGAAGAAACTCAATTGTCAAAATCTCAAAATTATCAATTTTTCCAGATAGTAGCAGTTATTTTTTGAAACAATAGTTTCCACTATAGCTTGCCTACAATAATAATTAAACTACCAAGGTGATTTTTCCTGTAGGGCCTGATACTGCACTATAAAACTTGATATGAATCTATTGAATAGAATAAAGAGTTAAGCTCCTACTGCTTATAACTGTATTGCGAACAGTTTGTAAATCTATTAATTACTTAGTTTTTAAAACCCTAAATTGGGTTTAATTGTAACCATAATCAGATTTCTACATTCAGTATTCCAATATCCTACTGTTATAGTCGGAAAAGGAGTGAGACACACTTTCCTGCCCACATGTCAGAGTCCTCATGTCCTTGGATCCTGTTCTCAAGGGGCTGACATGCCATCACTTGAATTTGTGAAATGGTACTCCGTGCACCATCTGTTTTAGCAAACTGAGTTTTAGCAGCAGTTGCATCAGCCCAGAGAATCGGTGAGAATCAAGTCTTTATGGCTAGCCTCCTGTAAGAAGAAGGTGATTATATGTCCATGTCCTATTTTGTCAATTTATTTTTCTCAAACCTTTCATTTTATCTGGAAAGGCTCAACTACTAACTTTAAAGTTGCTTCTTTGTTGAGTGACAGATTCAGGGGTTTCTAGTGGCTAAGTTCCCCAACAAAATAGAAAGTAGTAACAGAGACTTAAAGTATTATGAGCTCTGTTTTTCAGAATAAATGTCCAGTACAATTAATAAGTGATTCCATTTGTATAAATGCTAATATAATACTGAGTTAAGTCATTTTGAAAATCTCTCCTTTTCGTATTTTTAATTGCTGTTTTTTTGGCTTTAGCACCCTGCCAGTGCTATCTGCACTGTATTTCTCACCTGAAAACCCTTAGCCCAAAGCCGTGAGCTTTTGACAGAGTAAAAGCTGTGTTCCCAAAGCTAATCAGGATATGCTTAGGGTGGGTTTTTATGCCAACTCTTCCAGCTTCACAGGCTGATATTTAAACAGGTTGACTATATTTGCTCTTCTCTGGAACTAGCTCCTCTGTTCAGGGTATTTAATCCATGCAATTCCTCAGGCACTACCCAAATACATTTGCTTTAACCTGCTCAGACCAGGCCCAGTATATATAACCCTCTGCCTGCAAAATGTTAGTATCTGTATCAGTCATGACGTTTGTTCCATTAATACCTCCATCGTAGCAACAAATTAAAACTACTTTTAAGACGCTATTGAGAAATGAATACACTGAGCGTAGTTTCTTTAAATTATTAGTATATCAGGGAAACAAACACAAAGGGACGAAAGCTCAGTTCATAGATTTCTCAAAATAATTTAGCTTATGCATTCACACTGTTAAGGAACTTGCAATTTTTTAAGACCTGAAGGTCTTGCAATATGATCTAGCAGATATACAGAAAAAATGCAGTATGCCTGATGAATATCTGTCTTCTTCTTAGTCCGAAACATAGGCGGTGAATTCTCAGTTTTTAAGCTGGAACATAGAGCAAAAAATGTCAGTAGCAGAACAGATAGAGAGTTCTAAAATGTAAGTATTTGTGATGCCTTATTTTATTCTACAAGATACAGATGCTCTTTTTTTTTTTTTTCTCATTTTAAAGCATTTGATTACATTCAAATTAAATACAGTGATCTCCAAATTTAATTCACAAAGAACTATGGTTGGTCAGTCTATGAAATTTTTTTTTCAAGCAAGTCCAGCATATTTGGATCACATTCTTGGCCTTGCTAAGCTTCTTCTACATAGATATTCACAATACAAACTGTAGCCAACTGCTGGGTGATTTCTGCTCAGTTAGGGAATACCTGGATAAAACAGAGGCCAACACAGCAGACTGTGCCCGCTTGCCCCTGTCCTGGAGAGAATATATATACCTGATTCTTTGTCTGTCCTTGAAAGCAGCCCCTCTGGATCACTGCCAGTCTGTAACTATACTCTAAATACTCTAAATTGCCCTGAAATAATCAAAATGGTGTGTATCCTTTCTTCAGCTTTGCTTCTCATCATTTAGGTAGCTCCAAGACTTGGTCTAACATTTTCTGCTAATATTTGTACTTAAGGAATGACTCTGTCTTTAGTCTATTACTATTGCCTTCCTCAGTCCCCTCTCCTGATTCAGGAGCATGTATTTAAACTGGTGACAGAGGTGACCCCATGGTTACAGGAGCACACATATCTTTGGTACAAAATAATTTAAAATTGCTCTTAGGTTCTATTTTTGCATCTACTATGTACAAAAGTAGGCTCAGAACTGTTTCACTTCTGGGCAGTCCTACCTTCATCTTCCTGGTTTCGTAGTTTGATGTAATGGTTTTCAGGTATTGATTTACAGTCTGTCTGTCATTTGCATCTTCTATAGTTACGAATCTGATTTCTATGGCAATATCAAAAACAAAAATTTAAATGGATTGGTTAAACTATGCATGGCATTGTTGAAATGTGCAAGCTGTGGTGTTTTCAGAGTGCCTAACTCAGTAGTGTTATTGCTAATGACAAATTGGTGGAGCAGCACATGTAGATCCACAGAACTGATCAAGACCAGTGGCCTTATGGCAGATTTTTGGCAGTGCAGGGTATTTTAGGATGCTCAGAGCCAGGGACTAGATCTCTAATCTAATCTGGTTGTTTCATGTCAACACACCACAGAATTCACAAGGCACAGGGATGTTTCTGTGGAAGGTGCTGTAGCTGTGGTCTTCCCATATGCAGTTGGTCCCTTTCTTGCTGGTGTTGCTGAGACTCCTAAAAAGTGGGGGACTGGCAACATGACCATGTGGTAGCACTGGCAGCCCTAGTTACGCCTGCCTCCCAGCAGCATGGTCACTAAATATTGAACCAGAAAAAGGCAGTATCCTTCAGTGAGCTTCTGGGCATCTGGGAAGCTGTGTGGGACAGTGCTATTGCCCTGAACGAGAAAGGGGATAGTGGCAAGAGAGCTTGCCCAACAGAAGACTTGTTGGAATTACACCATCAACCTCAGGGGATTCAAACTCGTATCTCCCACCCCCAAGGATGTTTCCTGCCCGCTGTACAGAAGTGATAAGCTTCTTAGTGACCTCGGGCAGGAGAGGAAATTGAACTCCCACTCAAGCAGTCTTATCACCAGGGTGTTAGTGTGGGTATCGTTACTACCCTCCTCCCTTTTCATGTAAAAAAGACAGCTCGTCACCTGTGCCCAAGGGGAAGCCTAAATATAACGCGTAGCTGTGCATACCAGCTTCGTAGAGGTACCAAACGTAGGTGCACCGCCTGACCCCTAAGTCTGCGTCAGATGCAGGGTGCAAGGCAAACCCTGCTCTTCGATGCCTGCCAAGGGCTGGCTTCGGCATCTCCCAGTGCTTGGGGATTTTTTCCCAGATACCATATTTGAGACTTGGACAAGTAACGGCCTTATGAATTCCTCTCCTCATGAACTCCTCTCAGAGCTGAAATGCTCTTTTGTATCTGACCCCTACAATTTATGTGCATATGTCAGACAAGGGACAAAATGGCAGGAGAGACATGAATAGAAGAGTCTGCCCAAGGCCACACAACAAGTCAATGGCAGGACCAGAAGTACCAGTCTGATTTCTCTCCTGACAAGCCTGTGACATGTCCATTAGACCACGCTGTCTCATGGCAGTGTGTGTTTCTGCACAAAGCCATTAACCCTCACCAGCTCAGACCAGCATCTCTGTTAAATTGAAAACAGTCTTCCAGTGAAAGAAGCCAGTCTTGCCAATGCAAAAAACACTCTGTCCTAGAGTAGTTTTTATTCTTGTGCTTCTTACAGAAAAAGGTGGACTCTTCTGCACTACCCTTTGTCAGGAACAGCTAATTTAGCATTGTTGTAGCCTTTGCTATAAAATGCCCATTGTTGAAGAACACCTCTTTCCTGACATTTCTTTATTCTTGTTTGTTCTCAACAAGAATAAAATTTTATAAAGCTTTGGACTATGGTATTCCAGAGTAAAGCTGGATCACCAGTCAGGAAGAAATGATCAGGCTGCCTTTTAGTTTATGTCTCATCTAGTGAAGTTGTAATGAATGTATCTGCTTCAAAACTGCATTTTTATCCAAAGACAAATGCATGCACTGGAAACAATTCGGAGGAAACTCAGATGCGTGCAAGAACCATCATTTCTATAGACTTAAACATAACTTCCTTTTTAAAAGCCTTGGTGTTTTTTTAGAACTAAAGACAGTGTGTGGCATTTGAGCAGGAGTATCAACAACTTCAGAAGCAGATGGGAAAAGATGGGCTCCCTGACACAGTCTGGCTAGTAGTTCAGTGCAGTAGGAAAAAAGGACTATTAAATCCTTCGAAAAAGATGAATTGAAAAGGAATGCTGACATCAGCCTGCAGTTTTCAGGGAGACCTTAAAGGGATATGGAAAAATTATACTGCACCTTTGCCACTTCTGCTTTCAAGCTAAATGCAAATATTATGTCTTTTAATATAGATATTTCTTGGTCTGTTACACCTTCTTGTTATTCCAGTCTTAAAATTGTTACAGGGCCTTAATCAGAAATTTTGTTTAATATTAAATAAGCTTGATTTTCAATCTGACTTTTTTTTATGTATGGTAGTTTATTACCTGCTAAACACCCCTGAAGATAACAGGGATTGTTGTTTTATATGGTTTATCTATTAATAGGTACTGAGGTATGTATATATGTGCATACAGAGAGAGAGTGCAGCTTTATAGTGATTTACATGCCATAGGTTTGTGTTAGACAGTATCAGCTGACTACCTGCTATCACACAGACATTTTAGATAAGTTGTTTTGTTTTGCTGAGGGAATGCATGGTGGTAAAGCAGAAAATAAAATCAGGGATCATAGAATAATTTAGGTTGGAAGGGACCTCTGGAGATCCTCTGGGCCAAGCCCCTGCTCAAAGCAATTACAGATAGATCAAGCTGCTCACGGGCTTGTCCAGTTGAGTTTCTGCCCAGTTCAAATGCAAACTAATGCTAATACACTTCCGTACCCTTCAGTATCTATATATTGTCCAGTATGGACAATAGCAAGATGATTTATCTGCTGATAGCAAGCACTAAGTAAAACACCTTTACTGTCACCTCAAATGTGTCATACTTGTGCTTGGGGGAAGCTGATTAAATAGATATAAATAAACATACATTACTTGAGATATTGTTCCATATTAATTTGAGAAATAACTACATGTGACCATATACTGAAAATAACAACATACAAGTAAAAAGGAAATGAGGTTTGATCTGAATGGTTCCAACTGTGAACAGTGGCTTTCTGTTTGTCTTTTAACAAGTTCAAAAAAACATGAAAGTCTTTTTGAATCCATCTACGCACTGAAGTTGCTTGAATTCTTTGTAACCCTTACTCAGAATGTAGTAAAACTTAAATATGTAGTTGAGACTGGAATTAACGCAATACGTTTCCCTTAGTCTTCTTAGTCCACAGTCTTAGTTCTGCTTAGATGTTTTCTAACTGGAGGCTATAATTTTAATCAGCATCCATTCTGAGATACTGTCTTGCAGTAGTATAATCATAATTCAGACAGTCAAAGGAAAATAAGAATTCTTTAGATTTTATGCCTCACTTCTCTCTTTGGTTTCTGTTTGATTTTCTCTACCCAGCTCACTAACTGGACTTTTGTGGTATTGTGTGCAGGTGGGGTGACAAGTCCACAGACTCCTGCTCACAAAAGATGCTATCAAGTGTAGAGGCTGGACACCCATAGCCATGGGGTATGCAAGGGTCATCGCTTTCTCCGTAGAACAGGCATCAGGCATTGAGGCTGCAGTTCAGCATTATAGCTTCTGGCCCCCTTGCCTGTACTTACATATTCCCATTCCCAAGCTGTAGTTTGCCATTGCTGCAATTGTGCTGATACAACTGTTTCTACAGCCACATTGTAAACCACGAGTGAGTTGACAGAGGTTTAAAAAAAACAGGCAAACAAAGCCATCCCTTTCATCTCCAAAAATAAAGGGGTGCACGGAAACGATTGGACCTTCCTAACCTAGCCTTAGCAGCAGAGAAAATGGAATTAAATTGTAATAATGATTAGGAGTTAGGGAAGAAGTTATGCTGAAGTCATTGCCTTTAAATGTAAGTAATGGTTATCTAGAACCCTGTAATTTCCTGTTCAAAATTGTTGGTAAATCCAAATTGTTGGATTTGTGCTATCTTATCTCAGTGTGACCTTCTGCTTTTTAAATCTGAATTAAACATCTTACTGTGATTTTAAGTTTTGAGAAGAAAATTAAGCATTTGAAAATACTGAATGCTTGCCACAAGGTGCACTCCTGAAAGAGATGAATTATGAAAGCTGAAGTATGCTCCACATTGAATAATCTTCCAGAACTCAGCAATGTCTACTCTATGAACTATATGTATCATCAACTTTGAAGTTAACTTATCATTAACTTAAAAGTCAGTGTCTTCTTTCCTAAGGGTTGCTGAAAATGTTCAGTTAGGAATATTGTTTGTCTTTTTGTGTGAAGAAGCTAGACCCTTAAGCCAAATTCCCTGATGGTTGAACTTATCTGCTATGTTCAAGGATACACATCTTCTCAATAATCTTAAGAGTATCGCTTCAGTTTTTATGTTATATATTGCTTTTGAGTCTCTGTATCAGTTGTGCTCTTTTCTTTACATCTCATTTCAGAAAAAAATACAGGAATGTTGTGTGTAATTATAAGCAAGCAATTATCGTCTCTTGGGCCATGATGACTGGAAAATATTGGGGTCAGAGTTAGCGAAGTTGGTTAGGTGTTCTGAGTTGAAGTACCATGGCTTACATATTTAAACCTTGGTTGGAATCTTAGATCATCTTAGATCATCTTACGTTACGAGTTAAGGCTGTATGGAAAGCCAGCGGTTTACTAAAACTGACAGTCAGCATGTCTTCCCCCATTTAATTTTTAAAAAATTGCCCTAAGTCTTTCTTCCAATTTTAACAGTCAAAGATATCAGATTTACAGAGAGTATCAAATCCCTCAAAAATTATAATGCAGATGTTTTTCAGAACAGAGATTTACGGGGCAGGAAGCTGCAGTATTTGTAAGGACTTGTGCCTACTACTGTGAGAAGTGGGCTTCTCTTTGTCTCCAGCCCAGGCTCCAGAACTGAGGAGAGAGGAATATAATTTCCAAGCATTTTGGCCTGCTGCCTGAGAGAAAATGAATATCAGTGTCTGAATGCTGTGCCAGTCCCTTCCTCAAAGTTGGTGAGTTAAAGTGCTAAGGAACAAGATCTGCCCTCTCGCTTCCCCTGGCTGGAGCTAGTGCAGGTGAGGAGTAAAGTACAGTCACAGCCATCCCCATCAACGCCCCCAGCCTGAGTCTTTCTTCCTCCTTGACTAGCTTCCTCATCATTTCATATCTGACCTTAGTTTCTCCTCTCAGTCCACATATGACCTTTTCCTTTCAGACCTGATCTTGAACTTAGTATCTATTTCGCTCAAAACTTGCTCCTCAAACTTACCATAGGAGCCTTCTGGCAGGCTGCTGGCAGGCTTTCTGCAGGCAGGGTTGGACGGGTTTCTCAGTGCATGCTTTAGAGGTGGAAAGTGGTTAAGAGACATTAGAATGAAAATCATTCTTGCAAAACTTGAGGCATGATTACATTGCTGTTTTCTCAGGACTTTCCTATATACGGTGTCCAGAGAGCAGCCCAGCACGGTTTATCACTGAGCCAGTCTGATGAAGCTTCTAGGTCTGAGGTTTTATGTTATCCAACTAAAAAGTCATACCGGGAGTAATTCACAATTTAAGACTGGTAAGTTTTGTCTGTCCGGTGCCTTCTCCTCAAGTTGCTTACTCCCCAGTCATTGCGTGCATTTTTTTTTTTCTACTGTGCATGTTCACATGGAGGTATTTATTTTTATTTTTAAATTACTTGCATAGTCATATCATGTAAAGGGAAGGATATTGTTTAAACATTTTTGTATTGCTGTGATTTCTTAGAACTTCGACCAGAAAGAGATCTCTGGATTGACTTCCTGCGCATTAGATGTCAGTTTTTACTGAAACATCCCTGTTGAAGACCAAACACCACAGTTAAAATATTTCAGTTTTAAACAGACTAAAGCACATAGGGCTTCCCACAGAAAGCAAGAATAACCGAAGTATAAGGTCAGATATGACCAGATGGTTTACTATCAGACAAACCAGAGCCAATGCTGTAGAAGGTGGTATAAAACCGTTGTTCTACATATTCTTACATCATGCAAATGTCCTTTGAGGGAAAACAGCATATGTTACACTAGACCAATGATGTCCTCAGCAAGGACTCAATGTCAGCCTATCTTCTTAGAAATACGGTGTCTGTCCTCCACAGGACCAACAACGATTACTTTCCGAGGAGTAATAGCACATCAGGTCTGTTATTTTTACGTCATGGATGCAGACACAGTCAGTAGTGACTGAAAGTTTTACTGTTATGTGACAGCCAACTCAATTATTTGTGGAAAAATGATCCCCCCCCCCCCCCCAATTTTTGTCCCCTCAGGCACTCAAAGGGCTAAATCCTAAATCAGAGCCTTTTTTTGAAAGAATTCAATGATTTTTCCAACAGCAAAATAAACAGCCAGATTTTCAGAACAGTTCAGCAAAAGTAACTTCAATAAGGAAATCTGCAACTGGTTGGTGAAGGTGCTGAAAATCTGATCCTGATGTAAATGCATATGTAGGAAGTCAAGGATTTATGCTGGATATTGGTTTGGTTTTAAACCATGCTTTGGTTATGCACATTAAAATCTGACCCTGCACTGTCGTGAAAATTCAGTCTCCATGGGCCTGAGGCCAAAGCAGGTGATTTTAGTGGTGCTCCTCCAGTAGCTGTGCCTGTGCACTTGGGCACTGGGCAACTTCATGCTACTGCTCCCACCAGAGAACAGCAGGGTAGATACCAGGCTGCCAAACAGTCCGCAGCATGAAACTACTTAGGTCGTGTTTCTCCTATTGAGCAAAACAGAGGCTTTCTCATCTATAATTTGAATAGGAAACCTATGCAGAAAATTCAGGTGCTGTGTAGTTGATTCAATATGCTGGTCTTCTTTCTAAATCAACACTGAACCAGTTCCTCAGCATAAACTCAGAGGTCCCTGTGCAGGTAGATGTTTAGATATAGGCACAGAAGTTTATATGTAGTGGTTTTATTATTTTTCTGCTATAGTACGCAAACCATGCCTGACAATCTTCAGACAGATTAGGAATGAAATTTTTACTCCAAGTAAAAATGAATAGTGTGCAAGCAAATTGTAGCTGGTTGCATGAGATGGATGCAAAAGCAAATGGTAAAGAAAAAAAACTTCTACATGTATAAGCAAACAAATAAAATAGAATAAAGTAAATATAATACTGAACAACTCAAGTTTAGTCTATATTATTTGGTTGTAAATGAAAGCGATTATGGCAAATTTGTGTAAAGGAACCTTTCCTTAAAATAAAAAGAAAAAGATGGTAGTTAGTCTTTGGACTTGAAAGGAAACAAAACAGTGGCTGAAAGATTGCAGAAATCAATCTCTGCAGTCTAAGTAGCTCAAGACTTCATGCCATGTGGGTCACATAGTATGTTTAGGTACCATAACTTTTCTCACATTATTGCACTTTCTGTTTTGGCACGTTATACATTTTTGATATGCTAGCAGGGGCAGGAGAACATAAAATTTCCAGGACAAGGAGTCCAAATGTAAAAGAAAATTGGGTGTGTTTAAGCCAGATGCTCTCCGTTGGTACTACACTGGCTGTTCAACCAGCCTGTGGTATACATGCACACATTGACAGGGGGAACACACCTTGCTGTTGCACGAAGTACATATTGCTCCACGTTGTTCTCCATGCTGCAGTGAAGGTTGAAGACTATTGTTTCAACCCATTTATCTCACATCTTCCATTGTTGTAAGGGTCTTCTGTGGGGAATGGTGCTTGGCTTTTTATATCTGGTTTTCCTTCTTGCTTCATCACATTTCTTTCCACTCTGCACGCATCTCGCAGCCCATTAGCAAAATGAACCTCTTTTATATTTTGGACCTGAGGCCATGTGGGATTTTACAATGTGCTCATCCCACAGCACTGCACTGATGAGCTGGAGGGACCTATCAAGTTAAAATGTAGTTTGCTTCAGAACAGTAGTCAAACAAAAGTCTCTTGGGATATTGTCTAAGATTCCTGTTAGGCTGTTCTCCCTGGGAATATTTCAGCCTTGGGAGGGAAGTAGCAACAGTCTTTTAATATAGAATATATAGAATAGTTCAGTTGGAGGGAACCTACAAAGATCATCAAGTCCAACTGGTGCTATCTAGTGAAAGCTCCTTCAAAGGAAGGAGAGGCATAATGGTGCTGGGAAAGGGAGGAGGAACTTCAAGCACTTCATTAAATGTCAGTGAGTAACATATCATCTGGGTGTAGTCTTTGGAGAAAAATGAAATCATTTGCAAGCAGATTGGATAAAGGGTAAAAATGTTAAAAATACACTGTTAATGTGATAAAATAAGACTGGATCCTACAAGCCGTGGCACGCCATGGCTTTCAGGAAATACAGCCCTGAAGAAGTACAAAAGGCCTTTAGTTTGAGGTAATGAGGTGCATCTAATTATATTTAAGAAAGAACAGCAAGAACTACTTAGGAATACGCTACCCACCCTTTTCTTTTCACAAGGGCCAGACAGAATTCCAGTCCTGAGACACCGTTATTTTATAAAGGGGTGAGGATTTCTGAGAACATCACAGCAAACAAGGTTATTTTCCCATAACTGTGGAAAAAAAAATGGCAAAGGCTTTCTTGTCTGTTCTCTTCTTCCTCTCAATAACTCCCATTAGGGGAGGGAAAAAAAAACCACACAACAAAAAACAACCAAGCCAAAATAAGCCCGACCGTCATGAGAAATGAAGGCTGTCAGAATGACATTTGACACCATCAGGCCACAGCTGAAGAACAAGGGAAAAGTTTTCGGACGACTGTCACTGACCCATAGTCCCTCGCTCCTAACCTTGCTCTCCAACATATGTTTCTCATTTCCTTGCTTATAGCTGGTCCAAGCTAATGATATGTGTTTTGGCAGCCATCCCGTGCTTGGCATAGTGTCTGCCTTGTTCTCATTGTCTCGGCTTCTTACAGAAACCCCTTTCTCTCTCTTTCTCTCTCCCAGAGAATCAGCTTTATAGACCTCCAAATATGCAAAGCAGCTCTTGCGTTTAGAGCTACCATCTTCAAGACTCCACCCTGTGTCCCCCTTCCCTACCACCACTGGCCAAACATACCAGCAGAAATGCAGGAAAATCGCCTAGGCACAAGACTGGAGCTAGAGTGGAAACAGTGGAAAATCAAACATATTGGCCCATTAGAGTCTTGCTAAAAATAAGAAGAGCACAGCTATTCTGAGGGACGATGGCATGGGAAAACTCTGCCTGGAATCTTGGATCCATCGGAGCAGACAGGGCTTTCCAGCAGACGTGGGAAGGGGAATTAAACTCCAGCACAGAGGGGAAGAGTGCATCAAACTTGGCAGATGCCAGAACGTAATTGAACAGGGGCCAGGAGATGCCAGGACAGTTACTTTTCTATTTGCAGTCAATAAAGGGCTAAAACAGTGGGTAATTATGGGTGAGTGTGGGGAGTATCTTCTGCAGGGTATAATGCTGCTCTGGCAGCCAGAAGCCCATGCTTTAATTCTCAGATCAGCCTCAGTCTGTCTGTGTGACTTGTACCAACTCTAGGTGTCAATTTATGTTGTGCCTGAATACCCCCCTCTTTAGTATTGCTGGTACGAGCCCATATGACAGTGCTGCAGGATAATGGCTGTTACTGGTTTTGGTGGTATAGCTTTTATTGGTTTTGAAGTACTCAGTTACTATTATACCTTGACACTCAGGTGTTTGCTGTTCGGCTTTGTGTTGGCATGGGGGACCATGTCCCATGGATCTAAAAGAAAAGGCCACTGCTTTTTCACCAGGCATAAATAACTGAAAACAGCACAACAAACGGAACAAGTGGTAGCAGCTAGCAATAACCCCAGGCTATGAAACGGCTTTGCTCCAAAGGGGTTTTGATGAATCTTAGTATTTTCCTCTTATAACCTTCCCCATACTGAAAAATATAATTTATGCTTTAGTCTGGGCAGTGTTTCAGCTACCCTAGCTAAAACCTTGTCTTTTAGAAACTCCACTACTTCTTCAACAGCACGTGCTCTTGCTGTAGGACACAGAAATATATGACTGTATAATATATATTTACAAGTCAAAAGCTCTATAACCGGTCTGTCGTCCGTGATCCTGCTGCCACTAGGATATACATATTCATATACATATTCTCAGATAGTACCCAAACTAATTTTTTTTTTTTTTTACTGGCGCAGTAAGAAGTCTAATGATGGTGATGTAAAATCCAACACATGTTCCTCAGGTTGAATTGTTCCGTAGTGCGCATTCCTTAGGACTTCACACCCAGTCTGACAGTTCTTAGGCTATTGTCACCTTTCTTATATCCAGGGTGAAGGACTTGTACTAACTCTGATGAATCATCAGGAATTAATCTCTGGCAACAAGAAAGACATGCCATTGTTTTAAAGATACAGAGCCAATTAACTTCAGCAGCAGTTACTCCTTAGTATTTGTTGAAAACTATTTATTTTTATTTTTTAAATACTGAACAGTAGAATTTCAGCAGTTAACTCATACTCAGCATGATGAAAGTGAAACTTAATTTTTTCCTTCTTTCCTCCTCTATTTTCTGACACTCATCCACTTTAGCGTCTGCTCTTTTAGAGCTTGGTCTAGTGTCACTGAAGTTAATAGGAGACTTTCCATTCTCATTGTATGAGAGCAGGAGCAGGCCATTACCAGGGCTCATAACCTTCTTGCCACATTCAGCTATTTCGTCTTTGTTCCTGCTCCTTCTGTCAAGGTCATTGCTGAACACTTTTTATTCTTCCCCTGCACTATCTACAGAAACCATTTCTTTTACAGAAACTTTACTTGGCATTCTGTGATCTCGGGTGTTGACTGCAGTGACCTCCACATTTCTAGCCTTCCTGGTTATCGTAGTGCAATTTAGGTTAGAAGGGACCTCTGGAGGTCACCTTGTCCAAAACCCTGATGAAAGCAAGGCCAACAGAAATCAAGTTGCTGAGGGCCTTCTCCAGTCAGGCATTAAAAATCTCTGCAACCTCTCTGCACACCTGTTCCACTTTTCAGCTACTTTCATGAAATGTATTTTCTAGTGTCTACTCAGAATTTTCCTTGTTCAAACTTCTGTCTGTTGCCGCTCATCCCTTCACCGTGTACCCCCATGAAGAGTCTGACCCCATCTTTTTATGTCATTATTGCGCAGCTGCTTATTTGCCCCTGTTCCTCAGGCTTTCCAGCCAAACTCCTCCAACCCGCCCAACGTTCCAGGTCACTGCTATGAACGTTGATCCCTCACTGAAGCACGCGCTGAATCTCTACTGGCTGCATCTCCCTGTCCCCGGGGTCATGAGCCGGGAGTCAGCCAGAGCCAGCATCCACCATGTCCCGCGTCCCGCGGGTCCCTGTGGATTGGGTGCTGGAGATCCGCTGAGGGTATTCGCGCAGTCCAAAGGCTCCGGCTGCTGCCGGGAGCTCTCGGACCCTGTTCGGCAGCGATCCCAAAGCCAGCCTGCCCGGGCGGTGCCGCTGCTGGGGCAGACTGCGCACCGTGCCGGCAGCCGCCGGGCAGCTGGACCCGTGCGGGGGGCGGCGCGGGGCCAGGCTCTCTCCACAGGCCGGCTCCTCTGGCCAAACAAAGCCAGTAGGTGAGCACGGGGCACATCTGCCTGCAGAGCACCATGCACACCTATGGAGTTATGTAAATAAATAAATTATATTCATGTCAGGGGCACAGATGTTACTCTCATATCCAGTCTTAGCAGGCAATTCCAAGGTCAAGAAAGTAAACTCTCAGCCATACATGGTTGGCCAAGAGGAACCGTAGCACAGCGCCTGTCTTCAGCAGTACCCAGCACTGGGTGCTCTCAGGGAAAACAGTCCTTCCCTGGTGTGCCTGTGCCACGGTCTGTGGTGAAGGGATGTTGTGAGACAGAGATTGCAGCCACATCTTTGCATTTCAAAGTTTGGTTTTTCATTCTCAAATTGTCCTTTGTACCATGGCAACTAATTTTAATGTGGGACAAAGCATCTTTACATCTCCTTTGCCCTGTCCTTATCACGCCCTAGTAAATCTCTGCCTGAATGTAAATCCAGACCCATTTGTCAGGTTTTAGGTATGCCTCTACAGAGACTCTGGGGACTACAGAGATACAAAATTTTCATTTTGGAGATTTCTGTTTTCTACCAACGGGCATGAAAAGAAGTACCCAGATACTCTTAAGGCAGAGAATGAGACAAAAGAGCAGAAAGACTCGTATTATCTCTCAGAGCAACATTTCTAAGTGGGTTATTAGAAGACAGTTTGACAAACCCTACAAGGAAGTGCACAGCAATAGAGCACACAGGTAACAGGAGCTAGAGCTCCTCTCCAAGAATGCCATCTCCATTTTCACATACAGTGTCAGGCAATAACTGTTGGCTGTTGTGAAGGGGAACCACTCATTGTACATTTAAGTGGGCAAAAGAAAAAAAAAGAAAACGAAAACATTATTTGGAGCCTTTAAATCGTTCTTCTCTGTGAGAAAAACAGCTTAGTTTTAACATGGCTTTGAAGATTGGTGCAGGAGTATCTGTGAAGTTCTGTTTTGCTTTACGGGAAGTCAGATTGCAAGGTCACAGCTGATCTTAAAATCTAGAGCACAGACTTCATGTTGTGCCTGTTGGAGCTGCAGCAGTTATAATTCAACCCGAAGAACTTTGGTAGCTGAAGGTGGGGCAGCATTTTCACTTCTGGTACTTGGAGGTGCTGCGGAAGCTGGAATTGTTCTGGGGCGAGAGCTTTGTGGTGGAGGTCTCAGGCCGAGCCATCAGCCTCCTGGTCAGAGCGAAGGAGAGAGCTGCTTGCCCTCTGCTGTTGCATGTAGCACAGCACCTCCACTACATCACTGTTGTAGAGGAATCCCTGGCTCGTCGTGGCTGTTTCATGACATCTAAAACGAGGGCATCAAAGAGGGGTGCAAGCGGATATCCCAGGCTCTCCTTTGTGATATTGTGACCTTATTGCTAAGAGAATGGTGAGTTTGCTGGGTGTGCCTTGGACTGGCTTTTGTACAAAGGAGCATTTCTGTCAGCGTGACGTTTCTGCCAGAGCATGCCACGGCTGGGCAGGTGCCGGTGGGGGCAAGGGGTGCTCCTGTGCAGAAGGGGATAGCTGGTATTTAAACGGTTAAAATATCACCACATTTCACTCGTCTTGGGTTTCTCATAAACATTCAGCAAAGCAGTTCCATTCAATCACACATATTAACTACTTAAATTCCCCTCTCCAAGGATGTGGATTGTTATTTTATGCCAAATGTGCTGTAATTAAGTTTGACATAAGCACATGGATTAAATATGTGGTTTGGTGGGCAAATGGGAGATGGCTTTTCCTTCTGGCCATATGGAGAATCCAGTCAAATGATGTAAGGTGGGGGTCAGAAAGGGGGGTAATTCTTTACTCTTTATTTTATTATTTAGTGTTGTCTCTTTTATTAAAATTGCACAGGTTAATCAGCTGGTGCTAAGAACATCAGCATTCATTTAACCACCCTAGAAGAACGTTAACATCAGGCATTACCCTGGCTTTCTTGGCATACTCCCTATGAAATATGTGTGCATCTATGCGTATGATTTTTAGGGTAGAAGTGATAGAGGCAGCATCTACTAGATAATGATAGGTTATTACTGAATTATCAGTGAAGTCTTCCTCAGATTGACCCCTTTTTTTTTTCATTGTCAAACCATTGCAAGAATACTGTGCCTTTCAGTTTTATTTAAAACGTGGTGCACTTTATCATTTCCTTGCTGTAAATTATGTTTTACAACAATAATGGGACCTCTGTTGAGGGCCTTTATTGTATTCTTATTCTTCTTATTATTAATTTTGTTATTATTAGTTGTTACTACATGCTATTTTTATGATAATAGCATCCAAACCAGGGTGCAGTTTTCATAGTGCTTGCTGATATGTAAGCTCAGGAGAAAATGTGATACCTATTATGAAAATACTACTAACTAGTTTAAGACCAAATAAAAGTGACAATAGTAAAAAACATGGAGGTAAGGAGATGATGAAGATGACATCCTCACAATGAATGAGCACAGAAGATAGTTCCAAATGAAATATGGCATTTTAAATGCCATAGGAAAACATTAACTTTCTATGTTCCTTAATACTTCCCTCCTTTCATACAAATGCTGCCTCTAGAGTCAGTTATTATTCATGTGTTAATTTATTTAATATTTATTTTCCTGATTCTCTGTATTTCCAGCTACTTTGCTATGTCTCATTTCAGTTCCTGAATTCTGCCCTCTGGTATAACATCTTACACCTCTTTGTTTAGAAACCACTCTTTTGCTCAGTAGACCCAAGTTACTCATCATTTCGGGTGTCCAGCTTGAAATGCTGCAAAGGCACCTGAGTTTTCAGTCAGTGTTATATAGCACCTAAAATTAGAATATCTCAGAAAGAAGTAACTCTGGAAAGGACCTAGGCTTATGATAGATGACTGAATATGAGCATCATAGTGATGTGATTGTAGGAGCTAACAAGGTTCTTGGCTGTGTACCAAATGGACATAACAGAGTGTATTATACCACTTGTGAGACTACCATCAGAATCCCGACTGTCATCGATGAGTTTTGTTTTGGTGACTGTGCCTCAAAATAGAACTGCAAAGAGTTTAGAGAAGATCTAGAACAAGGACTGGTGGTCTGGAAAATCTACTTTGCAGTGACAAAATGATGAAACTTTATCTAGGTATTTTATCCAATGAAACCAATAGACTGTTAGGAGAAGTTATTTAGGGAGATGAAGGAATCTATGTCACTGTTTTTAATTGAAGATTGAATGCTATCATCATGAAGGATGATGGGCTTCATGCAGGAACGAGCAGAAGAACTGCATTTTTGTGTGCAGGGTGGTCAAGGTAGCTCTCATGAGACTTGTCTCCATCATACGATGGATTTTCGTGCAGCATAACTCTGTGTGCAGGTATGGTAGCACAGGGAGCTCCTGGTGACATGGGAGCCACAGTCCCAAACAGGTTTAGACTCAGCATAGGTAAGTAACTGTACTGGTTCCAGCTTCAGATCAAGTTTGATAGCCTTCATTCAGGTACCCTTGCACCATGAGCAACTGCACTTAAATCTTCTGTTATCTCTTCTGACATAAAAATCTATTGCTCTATTACAGATTCTGAGGGGGAGAATGTAAGTAAGAAAACCAGTTCTTTCCAGAGGAGAAAAAGGAAAGAGGAAAGAGAAATCACTAGTTGATTAAGAGCTATAAGACCCATAGGAGGAGGTGAGGGGAAGACTCTATTACACTGACTTTAACAGTGTGCTTTGCAAGAAATTGCTTCTTTCAGTGATCTTTCAGATGCACTAGATGTAAAGAGAAAGATGAGCCAGAAGATTGTACTGATCTTTATAACATTATTATCATTCTCTGATGTACTGATACATATACAGTACAATTTTTTTATTTTTTTATTTTTACTCAGAAATATAGTCCGATGCATGTTCTGAATAGCAAATAGGAACATAAGAGCTAGCAAAGCTGAAAAAAATCTGCCAAGAAATAAAATAATAATAATTAAAAAAAATCATAGGATATAATGCATCTTCTGTATTGTATGAAAGGGGTATCTTTTGTAGGTATTTGTTGTGTGGACACCGAATGAAATGTAACTTTTACATGGCATAAAAAATGCAACAGATCTAGAAATTTAAGTGTTCAGAGGAACTTGCTACTTGAACTGCTCTGGAAGCAAAGAACATAATTTTTAGGTTAGTCTATGAGTTATGTCTTCAGAAAAGATGCCTGCTTTGACTTACAGCCTCTATCAGTTCCTCTGGCATATACTTTTTAAACATTAAGCAATGTCTGTTCAGTCAAATTAAGCAGCAACTTCAAATATAGCTTATTTTTCTACATGCAAAAAGTTTTAATGGTATTAGATATTGAAAATGAGCTCACTTAGTTTTCTGCAATTTATAATGCCAAAAATTGATTGGCATAAACAGGGTTGCTTTATGGAAAATGTATATAGACAGAGCAATGCTGGGCTATAAAATCCTCAGGGAACAACTAAGGAAGATCAAATTCAATACAGACATACAGAAATCTGAAATTTTATTGAAATGTAATTAATTTCAATTTTTCTTAAAGCAATACCTTTTTTCCAATGAGACATCTTATTTCCAACGTATTTGGAGATCTAAGACCATTTCCTATCCAAGCATGTCTTCTGGATGGTCTTCAGGCACAAGGATACTTTACCAAGGACCTAGAGACATTACTAAGACTGCCCAGGGAACAGGCCATTCTTGTGTATTCTCTCCTAGATGATCTATTGATATGAATACTATTTATACAAAAGAACAAATTAGATACCCTTACAGAAATTGCAAGTTCTAGAGATACACAGGTTTTTCATAAATAAATTAATAGACAGTCATAAAAGTGTTCATCAGCTAAGAGAGACATCAGGAAGCCAGCTCAACAGGTAAAGAGGTTGAGTAGTCACTAGTTTTATCAGTCCAGGCATAAAAAAAAAATCTCCTGAGATTTGCAAAGACAACTATGCAAAACCATATTCCTTGCTTTTCTCCAAAAAGCATCTTAACATCCATCTACATTCATCTACAAAGTTAGAATCTTTTAGCAAACTTTTTGTTTTGAGTTTTGCCATGATGTGCAACCAAAGAACAATTTTTTACAATGAATGATGATAGCCAAATTCCCCAATTAAGATGATCTAGCACTGAGTGCCAGTCTGCAGACACAAGCACATCCTGCTGCCCATGAGCTGCTGAGTCTGGTCCTATTGCAAGAGTCAGAGCAATGTTGTTTTCTGATTCAGGAGACAGTTGCTTCAAGAGATGAAAACCCTTGTATCAAAGAAATCACATTTTTAGAGTTACTAACATGGCATACCGAACAGGTCATAATTCTGTGTGATTTGCTGTCATTCTGTAAAGCAAAGAAAAGCATTCTGTCCAAAATAATACTAGTGATTTAAGGAAGACATAACATCGGTTTCTGCCAGTTCCACAGGCAGGTATTTGAATCAGAGCCTGTATCTGCACGTGGAACCTGTAACAAAATTTTTTGGCAAGCTGTAGTCTGCATCTGAATAAAACATGATTCATAACTGGTGGCTGTGACACAGGCGGTTCAATGCGCTGCCTTCCCTGGGAGGTCCCTCACCACTGACCGTTGAAGCTGGGAGGTCAGACCCAGCCACAGAGGGCACGGTTTCCCCTTAAGCTCTGCTGTGCTGGCAGGGACAGAGTGGCTGGGATGGACCACGGGTGTGGAAGGTCTTGCTGTCCCCACAGCTCCCAGTTGCCATTCCTCCGCTGTACTTCCCATACTCTTCAAAACAAGTATTAAGAGCATTGCCTTCAAATGTTTGTCCACACTGCTGCTTGTCTTTATCACAGTATTCTAGAAGCTGTCTTCCCCCTTTGAACTGTGATTGCATTCCTTGTTCTTCCATGTATGAGCTTGCATTTGACTCCATTAAAATCTTGTATTTGAAGTAAGGCCACCTTACCTAGCAGTCGAAATCTCTCTCTGTGTAATTAATCTGGCTTTACAATTATTTACTACTCTGTCCAGTTTCATTTCAGCTGGAAGTGTTTCTAGTGGTTCGCCACTGAATGTGCTTTATGTCCCTAGGGCGAGTGAGGACACCAGGTCCGAGGAGCGCAGCAGGGGCAGAGCTGGGGCAGCACTGGCAAGCGGTTACACTCAGCAGGTGAATTTCAAATGGCCACCTGCTGAGAGTTTGTCTTCGACAGGGCTAGATAATTTGTCTATGACAACAACAACAGAAACACAAAAGAAACTTACTTCAATTTCAGGTTCTTTGAAATAGGCAAGTGTACAGGTTCACTCTGCTCTACTAAGTAACTGCAGAAAAGAGTTGTCCTCAGGACCGGGAGGAAAAGTTCTTATTCCCAAATGAAAGGAATTACTGAAGTTTCAGATGACCAATTTGGTTGTATATCCTGGGTTTTGGGAGGGGGGTTGTTGGTTCATTTGTTGTTTGTTTTATGGCTGCATTTGGTAAGGTCTCATGTCACAGGGCTGGGGGGAGTCTAGCCTGTAATAAAAAAGTGTGGTCTGCATCCCAAAAGAGGTAGTGGAGCATTGATTTGTTTTGTTTTGTTTTGGTACAGACATCTCTTCAGAGAGGTCAAAATTTCAAATAAGAAAACACTTTTCTCATAAAAGCATGACCATGGTTCCTTTTAATATTCATAATTCTTTTCTGCCACAGAAAAGAAACTCCTTATGAAAAGTCAAACAAAAATCAGATGTAATTTTAATGCCTAACTGATCTATTAGTGAATTTTGTATTAAGAGCTTTCAGAAATCCTTATTTATCTTTTTTTCTTTATGTAAATTAAAACATTTAATCTGTACATGTTCTGTGTAAAATTTTAATTTTCAAATTTTATTGTTTCCATAGTCTGTCTGTCTTCATGCCTTGGTCAAATCAGATTCTCCTTCCTTCTCTGTTCATTTTGCTGTTTAATTTCATAATTATCTATTGGAAGACAGACACCCCAATTCATTGAAGCACATATACTTGCATTAAAAATCCATATCCATTCAGGAAAGATATTAAGTGTATAGGTAAAACCCATGAAAATCAAAATTAATCAGGTTGCTGAAATAGGTCCATTGTCATTTTGCTTTGAAAACTTTTCTTTTATTGCTTCATTATACTCATTTCTGGCCAATGTTTCTCTCATTCCTTATTTGCATTGCTGAAATTGACTATAACTGCTATTCATTTATTAGGGTTAATTTTTATATTGTTTAAAAATTTGAGTTATGATCCTTGTTGCCTAGCTTCCCCTTAACTACACTTAGGCCCTCACTATTATTTTTACCTCAAAAACAAACAAACAAAACAACTTCTGATGTGCTGTAAGGAGCATTATCCAGTATCAGATCCTCAGACCTGACTGACTTACTGCTTTACAAATTGTTGTTCATTTCAGTGTGACTTACAGCCCTCATCACTAGTAGTTCCCAGAATATATACTTCTTTAGATACTTTATCAGGAATTGATATACAGCATGGAGACTTGTTTTACATATGTAATTTACATGTTGAGTCACTGTCAAAAATTTTATTTTGAGATTTAGCTGGCATAATACAAGGTTACATCGGTTTTCCTTCCTGCTGCTGTTTCACAGTCCTTTTTTCAAATTGGTTAACTGCTCATTAAATTAGCCTATAATATCAGACAGCAAGCACTAGTTGACTGTCAGCAAATTTTGGTTCAGTTTTAAGCAAGAGTCATTTGATATGTACCCTTGACTCCCTGAATGTCTTTCAATCCAGCTGCCATCGAACCTGTCTTTTGCGTGAGCTTATTGTTTATCTCCCCCTCCCACTTCTGAGCAGTGTTCCCCACTGGTTTGCCTCCTAAACCATCCAGTGGTCAGTACTGATTTTGTTACTTGTTTGTTTGAAAGTGAATTATTATCACCTACAGATCAAAGAGCAGTATCATTTTCTAGTCTGCTGAGCCCTGTAGTAATGAACATGGCTCTTTCTATGCAATTGATTTATTACTCAAGTAAACTACTGCTCTTTGTCTTGCTTTCCTGGGCCCTTTTTGTCAGACCTCCACTTGCTTCCTCATGTGTCATTTGTCGCCACATGGACTACGGTTTTCATACAGAGTGTTTCTGACAGGAGATCTGGAAGCTTTTCTGAAAGATGTTCTTTGGGAACTCAAGATTTGATACAGGTTTACGACATTTTCATAAGTTAGAGTCTTCACAACAAACATTGCTGAGGCAATTAAAAATAAAGTACTTCCAGTGCAATAAAGCTAATTAGTATTAAGCGTATTTCCATCCTTCATCTCTTTGCTGACACATGTCAAGTGTTGACCTTTTAATACATAGGTCAACCCTGTGTACTTTTTAAAGACACACAACCTAACTTCCTCCCAAATCTCCTTGAGATTTTCCCTTTTTTGAAGACGTGGTAAGGATTACCAGGAAGTTTTTGAAGAGTTTCCAAATGATTCTTTTAAAATTATTAGCTACAAGTGTTCAGACTTGCTAATTCAAAGATCTTTAGGTTTAACAGATGCTATTTAGCCTATACCTTTACTATTATGTGACCTTCATTATATATTTACATCAACTATCTGGATTACAAATGTGCACCAGCTATGTTTTATTGAAAATAACTTGTTTTTCTACAATTATTGACACTTTTGCAGTCTCTGTTTAGTAACAGTTAATTATTGTACATAATCAATTATTAGAATTTCTTATATCAAAGGTAGAAGACTTCAAAAGTCTCTGCGGTTTGTGAGTGGTTTGTTGATAGGGCTTAATACATTTGGCTTTTCTTACAAGTCGTTCACATATATTAGCTTCTGGCTTATCCTAATTGTCACAGATGTTTCCTTTTTTAATTTGTTATAGTTTGAGTCCTGTTTTTTATAACTGCTTTCATATCCTCTTTGAGCAAAGATGTATAAACTTCCTTGTGAATAAAAATTTGCAGATTTTGGGGTGCCAAGTAAACTGTTCTGAAATGTTAACTAGTTTTCACAGAAAGTTTTCAGGTTACACAATTTATTCCAATCTCTGTTGCACACAGGTGTCTTTAGTGTTGAGAAGTTTATTCCTTTTAAAGACATGTGAATACTACTATGTGGGGTTTTTTAAGAAATAGAACCAGACTTGGCTATTTGTACGTTGGCAGATAGGGCATTTAATTCACTTGAGTTTTGCCCACTCAGACAAGGGTCTAATATCCCATTGCCATGTCATTCTGTGCTCTACGCTCATGTCTCGATGACCTCCCACACCCTTTTTTTTCTTTTTTCTTTTTCTGGTACTGGAAATGGCTGAAAGCAAAACCTAACTTTTAAACATCAGAATATAAATAAAATAGCTTCTGTTCTCTATTAATATCCCATGGTTTCTGAACATTTACTTGGAGAATCCTGGAAAACCTCCAGAAACATTTTTCTGCAGCCAGCAAAGCTGCTCTGGAGGAGGTCGCTGGCACTCTGCAGAGGCCGTGCCAGCTCAGGTAGGCGCAGCCGGGATGCAGCACAGCCCAGGCCGCCCGCTCCCCTCGGGCCTTCTTCCATAAGCAGTGGAGGAGGGAAGAGGGACTGGGCAGGAGCCCATCATCTCCAGCAGCAGTTGGCGGTGCTGGAGCCCCCCTGCATCCCTCAGCCCTCACGTCGCCGTTTCTTGGAACCATGTAATTAATATTTGGTTGGTTTGGTCTGACACCCTACAGTTCCTGCGTGTGCCTGCTAAAATACAGATGTTAGCCAAAACGAGGGATTTGGGGGTGCATGAGCGGGGTGGAATGTCCCAGTGGGTAGGACGTGCTGTCATCCTCCACATGGCAGCGCGGTACCACGTCCTGGGGTGCTGGGCTGCTGGGAGCCCCGCAAAGCGCCTCTGGCTCGCTCGGGCCAGTTTCACCCGGGCCACCCTGAGGTTTTTGTGGAGTTTGCAGGTGGATCTGTGGGTGCGTGCAGGGCTTGCTTATTTCTTGTAAACCATCTGGGTCAGCCCTGCCAGAGCTGGAGTGATCAAAGACATCATAGGATCTCTGACACTTTTGCAGCTCATCTTTATCTTCCTGCTCATATGCTTAAGTTTCCTATACAGAAAAGACAGATTTGCTATTTATTTTCTTTACCGTTTAAGAAGTTTTCAGTGTCAGTGAGGTAAGTGTGCAGCTCCATACAAGGGAGGTGTCACCAGCCCAGCCAGGATGAGTCCAGCTCTGGAGCCCCGTTTGTGCCTGAAAAGGCTGCAGGCGTATATTCATTCTCACGGCAGTAATTCTGTTCAAAAACCTTAATAAGTAACATCAGCAACAGGACTGTTAACTACTGAGACATTGCTATATGTAATACAAAAAAAGGACAATTTCCAGCTTTTAAATATTTAAATATTATTGAAAACCTACTCTGTTTGCTTTCTGGCCAATGTTTAATCATATGTAAATATTTCATATTAAATATAAAACAACAAGTCATCATTAAAGTTTAGCAAATTGACTGCTAGAGTTGGAATATTTTTCAGATTTGTCAGCATTGTTAGGTATAGGCTTTTTGCTGGCATGTCGGTTTATTTCCTTGCCTAGATCCTTGCCATACCATCAAAATTTTAATTTCAAAATGAACAAATCTTTACTTGGAGCCCGGTAAATTTATACCTGTTCAGAAATCAACACATCAGTCTCACACATTTGACACAACTGGTGCCGCCGGCAGGAAGGAAGCAACACTGTAAACTCAGCCTTGCATTATCATGTGCAAAAGATTACTCAGGAAGCAAAAAATTACACCCAAAGTGCACATTGCCAAGTTTCTTTTTAAATGGTCATCCTGGGTGCAACTTTGCAGCTCTGTTCTCAACTCTGTAGGGATTTTGTTGTTTTATGCGCTGGCCATACACATCTGTGCACAGCAAACACAAGCAGCAGCATGTAACATGTGATTACTTGATGCATATCATAGCCTTTTTGCACAGGTGTAAGTAATTAGCTGTGGCTGAAGGCAGATGAGAGTTTGGCCCTCTGTCTCTTCTGAGCTTAGAGCTGGTGTGAGAGCTGAGGAAGTGTTGAAAAAAGGAACAGGAAACAGATGGGAGAGTAGATTTCTTTAAAGTCCACAAATTTCGGAGACTTTTCAGCCTGGTCTCACACCTGAGAAATGCAAGGCAGCACGGAGCAAATGCTCTCCCTACAGGGAGTGCAAGAAGAGAGCAGAAATGGAGGGGGACAGACGAATTTCCAGGTACCCAAGTGAACACAAGGAGCATCTTGCTGCTCCTCGGTGTCTTTGAAGCATGGCAAATCAGAAATCTGCTTCGCGCTGGAGGGTGAGAGCACTGCATCAGCCCAGGCTTCGTCCTGCACACGCAGGAGGAGAGGAGGGGACGTGCCCCGGCAGCGCAGGGGACAGCAGCGGCGGCAGCCACCCCGCTGGACGCGGCAGGGGAGGCTGGTGACATCCGTCGGAGCAGCTGGCGGGGCGGCGGGCAGGAGGTCACCGGGAAGAGGCTCCGCGGGCCTGCAGCGAGCACTCGCGCTGTGCGGCGGCTTTTACTGAGGGCGAGCGTGTTGGCAGCTTTATTTATATTTTCCTTCAGAGTGGGGCTGAGCTCTTTAACCACGAGGAGAAATTTAATCTTTTTGCTGATAAGACGGTAAAATACTGCAGTCCAGCTGACCTCCTGAAAACAGAACCAAATAGCCGGGCTGTCCAAAAATCCAAGACACCCCTCCCCCCTTCTGCAGCCGCGTTTCACTTGTGACCTTACGCAGCCGCGGCCAGACCCAGCCCTTTGAAGGCGTCCCCGGAGCGCTGTGATTAGAAGCGCTTTGATTGCCCCACTCAGCCGGCCCCGGGTGGGTGATGCGCTGCCCGCGCCTGCCGCCCGCACACGCTGCTCCCTCTCGGGTGAGGTTTAAGTCAAAGCTCCTTCCCTCCCTCCACCCCTGCCGGCCCCCTTTCATTTTCGTATGGTGTATTAAACCTCAAGATGTAGTTAACACTAATCCTGATTTATTTAGGATTTATCTGCACTATTAATTCCAGGCATGTTGTGAAAAAGTACTGAGGGTTCCAGTTTGCATGTAAACTTTGGCCATCTTGGATAGTTGTTTATTTGAGTCTTCTCCTTGAAGTGGTATTTTAGCCAAAACCTGAGACTTACCCATTTTTAAAACACTTTGGATGGGAGCTAGCCATAATAATCTGACTTATTGTGGTTTTTTTTTTTTTTCCCCCCAGTAAATACCCTCTTGAACTATTTTATGCATTAATCTGGATTTGATGTGGATTTAAACATTTACAATGCAAAATAATTTGGGTTAAAAATAATCCCCCTTGATAAAGCTAAAAAAACCCTACAACTGTCACCATCTCTGACAGCCAGGCCTCCATGCGATCCTTAAATATGCAAATCGAGGCAAGGAGATGACTGAGCAGCAGGAACCGACCATGGCGCTTCGTTTGGTATTCCAGTCAATCAGTCATTTCAGCTGATGAGCAGTGTGAAGAATCTGGATCTTGAGCTGCTGAGTCTCAAAACTAAACTCACTGCTAGTCCTCAGCGTCTGTCTTCAGATTTCACTGCTTCTGCCCAGACTGTGCCTCTACCCTGTTCTCAGGTTGGGATTTTGCAGGAGGGAAATATTTCTCTGGGCTCAGTAGTATAGGAGGCAACATAGGACTGAAACCGTCTGTCCCCTGCTCTTGCAGACAGTCACACAGTCTTGTTCGTAAACTGATCCATCACAAGTCCATCACAAAAGAGAGCTCTTCTTTCCAGCCTGGCTACTGGAGAGTTGCAGCAGAAGCAGCTCTGTTAGAAACCTTGTAATTGCTGGGAACCTGGTTTAGTGGTGGCCACGATACATCTGGAAGTCCTTGTGCCAACCAGGAGTTAATCATAACCAGTTCCCTTCTCTCACAGGCACTTACTCAGCCTATTGGGGTCTCAGTTAAAAGCCTGCCTACCTCTCAGTTCAGCTTTGATTTGTGGAAGAACTGTTTAAAATAGTTTTACATTGATGTGGTGTCCGTGCTTTCGCTAGAATCAGTGATGACTTAACCAGCCTAGGAAAAGCATCAAACCTAATGGTGTACCTGACACCGCATTCTCCTCCACTGCGTACAGGACTACCAAATTACGCCTAATGCCATACAGCCAGGATGGGGAGAGCAGCACGCTTGCCCTGTAGAGCTGTGAGCAGCTTCGCGTCATCTTGCAGAGAGCAGCTCCCTGCCCTGGGCTCCACGGCGGGGAGAGGGACTGAGGGCGGCTGGTCGGAGGGTTCTGCAGGGAGTCATCTCCCCCTGACAAACCTGTCCAGTGACTCTCCAAACCCCTGTCATGCAGCACGTGAGCATGCTGTGAGCCCTCTCTTACACAGGGCGTAAGGTGCACGTATGCTACCAGTAGTAAGAAATCGGGAGTCGTTAGTATCTCAGTTTATTCTGCGCATCTTACATGATCTGACTTCTGTCTGCAGCTAGTAGTAGTAGTAGTAGTAGTAGTAGTAGTAGTAGTAGTAGTAGTAGTAGTAGTAGTAGTAGTATCTCATGTCTTTAGGAACTGGCACTGACACAAAGTTACTAAAACATTAAGATATTTGAGAAAATAATTCTCAAATGCAGATACTTCCAATTTACACCTTTCATCAGTAGAGGTGCCAGTATATGTTTTGCCCATTCTTCTCTCTGAGGCCACTGTGGTGTTTCTCCTCTCATCCTCTTCATGTCTATTCTAAACCAGATTGCCAGGCCTATAGGGAACAATTTTCCAGGGTATTTATTTGTTTCCTGAATAGGCACTTGGGACACTGGCATCTCTTGATAATCTCTGCATACAAGAGCAGAACTACAAGAGCTTCTGACAGTGTAATGCAACACAGTATTCCTGCAGTAAAGTTAAAATGTGAAGATTATCTAGGATACTGTTCCATAGCAGCCACAAAATCTGGAACTGTCTGTTGAAAATGACAAGACAGAAGAAGGCAACATATAGTGTGGAGCCAACTGTCACCACTCAGGTGAGAGATCTTGGAGCTACAATAAATAGTTCTCTGAAAACATCATTTCATTGCCTAGTAGTAATCAAATGATCAAACATTGTTAGGGATCATTAGGAACGAAGTGGAGAAAAAAGAATAAATATCATTATCCAATGCATGTGTCTCGTATGTGCCTGCCTCTTAAATAAGCTTCACAGTTCTGGTCCTATCTCGAAGAAGTTATAAAAGAATGGGAAAAGGTTCCAAAAAGTGCAACAAAGGCGATCAAAGTATGGCACGGCTTCAGTACAGCAGAAGAGTACAAAGCAGGCTAGGCTCCGTCACTCAGAAGAGACAACTGGCATGAGATGTGGTGACAGTCATAAGATCATAATTCAGTGGACAAAGTGAATAGGGAATGCTTGTCCACTGTCTGTTCCAGTACAAGAATGAGAGGGCATCACATCAAAGTAGCAATCAGAAAGTTAGAAACAAGCAGATCAAGAAATGAAGCTGTTTCTTCACACAAGACAAAATTATGCTGCACAGCTCTTCTGTAGCGGGGCTACAGTTGCTGACAGTATGTGGGTTCAAGAAGCAACAGAACAGCTTTAGGGAAGAGAAATCCACTGAGGACTACTAAAAAGTGGAACATGACTTGTAGTTCAGAAAATCCTTTAATCACAGGTTGTTGGTGGCTTCTGAGGAAGCATCATAGTCTGCTCACTTATTTCATTCTCTTGCCTACAGGGCTCTGTTACTGGTCACTGTTGATGATAGGATATTGGCTAGATAGACCACTAATTTAATTTTTCTTCTTCTAATCTCTTAACTGATATATCTGGTTCAGTTACAGTACTTTCCCAATACTGTAGGTCTTAGAAAACCATGATGAATATACCGTCATTGTATCTTCATGGTAGCAGCTACAGTACCAGCAATCATAGGTGTTTGTCATCAAAAGATCAGAGAAATCTACTGAGTCTTCCTTTCAGTCTTGTCATCAATTAGGTGCATACTATGGCCTGGGATACATCAAAACCTGTACATTTATCAAAATTCTGATATCACTGTTGTCCCAAATTCTGGTAGTCTTTCACCTCCTGTTTTTGTAATTTCTCTTTCTTTTTTTTTTTTTTAAAGCAATTTCAAATGGTGCCACTGCAGAAGATGCATGTATGTATTCTGCGGTTCCCTTGCACTTGGTCTGACTTCAGGATGCTTGTGCCAGTCCTTAAGGTCCAGCTGTCAGGTGGTTAGGAGGTGAATGCCATTGTGACAGCTTGTGAGTTGGTCACCGGGAATTTTTGATACTGGAAAGGCCAGCCCAGAGCTGGCCACTCACCAGTAGGCTCCCAGGCTGGCTAGCTGCTTTCTCACTGAGCAAGTCTGAGCTGCACGTGGAGCTTGGGAGATTCATCAAGTGAGGAAAACCCGGCCATCAATAAGCAGCTCATGGGGTCAGTCAATGAACTGCCTTTCAGATGGTTTCCGACCAGTTCTCCAGCAACAATCAAACAGTCTTTAGCTGCTATCAGCCACTTCCATCACCTCTGAGACTGGCAGTTTTCCAATAAAGCCAATACCCCCTCCCCCAGGGTAAGGCCATCAGCAGGAGGTGGGCATTGTCTTTTTACTCCAGCAATTTGAGGACAATGTTAGCTTACACTCTATTAGCAGGCGGGACACCGACCCCTGACCCTGGCATTGACCGGCAGCCCACTGGCGGTGGACGCAGAGGAGTTAAGGTGGTCTGATGCAGTTGCTCTGCACGGCGCTGGGCAAGGGCATCCACCCGGGCTGGCGGGCAGTGACACCGGTACTGAGCCATGGTGCACGCAGTCAGGATGTCGAGGCACCAGCTGGAGACGAGCTCTCAGCAGCGAACCAGTTACAAAACGTCCCTGCAGAATCTGCATGAGTGTCCAGGTTTTGAGTGCAGAATTTAGTTTAGCAGTAACAACGCTCTTTTCAAACAGAAGATGCTAAAAGGTGCTTGATGCACGCTGAAGGAATACGAGGCCACAGTCTTTGCACTGGGACTGGGCGCCCATGGCATGCCCAGGGCCAGCAAGCCTGGTTGCTCCCTGGTCTGGTCCAGGAGCGATGCGCTGGGCTGCGCGTGGCTCGGCTGCAGGTGGGTGACACCCAGCCCCAGCGCCCTGGCGAGGATGTCCTGAGGAATCCTAAACGCAGAACAGCCGCAAAACAGAACGATGTTCCACCCAGACCAGCTTGTCTGACTCTAACTTCTACTTCACTTGTCTATGCTTTTCCCTGTTGAGGACTTAAAGGCCTGCCCGTCAATAAACACATTAGCTCACTAAACATTCGGATGCCTTTTCTTCTCTGGATTAACCCTTTGGGAGCTGGGGCTTCCTTTGGATTTGTTAGGATATTGATCACAGATCGCGTTTGCCTTTCAAACTCTCTTTCTGCTTTAGACTTGACAGATAGTTTCAGTGCTGCAGTCAAGCAGCAAACCCACTACAGCCTCACAGAGAAAGGGAGCTGCAGTGAGTATCTCATGTTGTTTTTCTTCTGGGATAGGAAGATACCTCTTCTGTAACCTTCAAAATAAACATATTCACCATCATCAGGAATAACTTATTCTCGTTGGTGTTGCTAATTAAGCAAATATTGAAATCTTAAACAATGTCAGATATAATATATGTATACTTTTAGTATTAGCAAAAATTAAATTAAATTAAGACATGCTTTAGCCTAATTCAGTTCTTCCTTTCCTATTGGAAATCATACCTCTTTTTGGTGTCTGTAAATGGGCATGAAAATTTAAAAGGAAGCCAAGTGAGATAGCCCCACTGTTTCTGGTTAAGAGCAGATTAAAGAAGCTCTTAGGAGAATGACTTAGAGGAAACTCTGCAAAATGGAAAGGTCATATTTTATGACCCAGGTGACCCAAACTGATGCAAAAATATCAGAATTAGTGACCTATGTAGAAAACAGATCTTCTGGCTTTTTCTTACATGTGGTAAGTTTATTCTCTCAGTTCCCAGAGCCTGCCTGGGAATCTGGAATAAAATGTGTGCCGGTTTCAGTTAAGGCTATTTGCTGTTGCATCTCTTACACATATTTTGTCCCTGTCCTACACACACACACTCTTAAAAAATGCAAATACACCTGCCTGGCTCAGAATTATGCAAAGTAGGTGTAGTGTTCCCTTGTGATCTGGACCATATTCTCAGGTTTTTGAGCTCATGGTAAACCTCCTTGTGGATCACTCTGTGGTTCCTGTACAGTTATTGCCTTCTCTTGAAACTCTGATAAATTGTATTGAATCTACATGCTTTGGTTTTAGGTCTGTCTGTTAGACGTCCTAAGATCTTCCCTATTTTTCTATCTAGAGGAGGATTTTTTAGTATTTCCTCTTTTTTATGCTTTTGTTGTTGTTGTTGTTGTTGTTGTTGTTGTTGTTGTTGTTAAAGATTTTTTAGAATTCTGCCATGGATAACATGTGAGCCATGCCTTTTCCAATCTCCTGTACAAAGTTAATCCACTCACCATACAACATCCAAGTTCATCCTCTTTCTAGGCGTTAAGTTTAATAGCAAAACTCAAGAAGGTGATATAAAAACTCACCCCAATATTGTCTCCAGGGTTGGTTCCCTCATGGTTCCTCAGACTGGAGAAGTTTAGCCCCTCTTTCCTCAAATAATCACTCCATTTCCATCTGTATTCTGTTGGATTTAGCAGCAACAGCATCTTCCTTTGTACATCAGCTGGACTTCTGTAACCATTTCAGAGCAGGAGAACAACAGCTAACAGGGTAGAAAGTTTCAGACAGAGAATGCTAAAATATTATAAATGCATAATAGAAAAATATAGACGTGATCTTGTAGTCCACAACCTGGCAGAGCACACAACCATTACAAGTCACTTAAATAAGTGAAACATCTCCAGTTACAGAATTTAATGTGCTGCTTTTCCCCATCCTGTTATGTTGTACAGAGATAGCTTTGCCCCTGTCCAGATATGATCTGATTCTAAATGCTGTTCCTATGGGTTTTTGCTAGTCTACTCTCTGTTTACTTTTTGACTTACTCTCATTTAGGCCACTGAGATTTCTCATTGTCTTCAGAATTCATATAATGGGTTTGCATCATTTTTTGCCTTATTCAACATATAGCTCTGGAATTATGTTTAAAACACTCAATTGACATATGAAGCATAATTTTATTTACCATCTAACTTACCCACCTCTGTACCTGACAGCATTCTCTGGAAATTCCTTAGTGCAAAGCCACATTACCATGACTATGTCTTAAAACTGTGGCATAAGCCTGAAGAGGAATGTTCTCTCCCTTTGTAATGTTCGTTGTCAGATAAGGAGCTAATAAAATTTGTGATTTAAAGGAGTTATTAAAAGGCTGGGAACAATTGTAATTTCAGTGCTGCCGTTAGTTTGCTCTGTCACACTCAGGAAGTCACGTCACTTCCCCACTGCAGAGCGGTGGTGATAGTTCCCTGTTTATTTCAAAGGAGTGTTGAGAGGATTGGTTAACACTTTTCCATCGTTCGTACTATATTAAGTATGAAGCGTCTCTATGGTTAGCTGCTACATGAGTAACAACGCAATGCACTGTGCCTATTGATCAGACTTCTTCGCAGTAGTCTGTGTGGTCACCTGTCCTCCGAAAGGCCTGATCCCATGTCTTTTCATAGGGAAGTGAAGCCTTATTCCCGCGGAGAGTATTTGTTTAAGAGGATTTCCTTTCTCATGCAGGGACAGCAGTAGCCATGCCAATAAGAGTGGGAGTGATTATGAGAGACTGACTGGTGGAATATAATCCCTATGCTATACTGATCTGATCTGGTGAAGATTGTGTTTCAAAGGTAGCAGCTCATCCTGCTCCAGGAGTGGTGTTCCACCCATAAATAGGGCTTTAACGAGATCCGACAGGCCTGATTTCTCTGGTGATACAGTAAAACAACACGACCGATTCTGATGGTTTGGGGTCCTGACCTTTAACAAGGACCTGTGACGTAGGGCAGACTGCCCAAGAGAGATAGAGGGGCAGGAGGCCGGGGGGACAAGGTCGGCAGCTAATGAAGTGGTCAGCATTGGATTTCTGTCACTCACAGTGGTTAAGTACAACAGTGAGGGACTTCAGTAAAAGAAACTGTTAAAGAGCACATGCAGAAAGTAACAGAGACAGAGGAATCTGGGGAGGATTTTAGTTACCTTTCAGGGTGGACTCGTACAGTCTGAGTGACTTCGGTAATGAAGATGGTGAGTGCAGAAATCATGCAAAGAGAGCGAGAGAACAAGAAAGGAGCAAGAATGATTAAACTGAACAGTGAAGGAAATCCAGGGAGACTCTTAATTTGACTGAGCATTGGAATCGGGTGCAGAGAGAGAACAGAAAAGAAAGCAGCCGCAGTAGCAAAATAGAGGGCTAGAGCGAGCGTGACTGAAGATGTAGCCCTTGACTTACCCAACCAGAGTTGCAGCAGCTGTTTGGAAGCCACCCGGTTGATCCTGTCCTCCCTGGGCAGATGAGGATGCTGCTCAGCACTGCTCTGGCTGAGGACCTGGTTACAGTGGCCTTTGTGGACCCGATGGCCACGAGGACCAATGCCCTGATCATGTGTCCTTCAGCCAGTGGGTTTCCAGCCTCAAACTTTTCCTGGTGCTGGGAACTTCTCTGTGGTGGCACAGATGGTCTGTCTTCTTTTAAGTTCCCTTGTGCTGCTAGATCTAAATTTAGTGTGACTGTTACCTAAGAAAATAACCCATTTGGTATCAAGCTACCTGCTGTGAATTCAAGCAGCAAAACAGTGAAATATAGAGGAAACTAAGACCTATTATTAAAGAGGAACTGTCAGGTGGTTATGTCCAAATTTAAGACCTGTTTCCTTTTCAAGTATGCTCCTTTATACCTGGTTTTAATAGAAATATTTCATTACGATTTTGCTACTGTGGCTATCTAGAATACAAGTGATAGAAATTAAATGCATTCAGCCCAAACACTGACAAATTATATTACTGCACGACAACCTCAAAATTAAGCTAACCAGAAACAAAAATGAAAACGGAAAGTCTGAGCATATTATTCAACCCAGATAAGATGTTAAAAGCAACTAAAATGATAAGTGATAAGTAGGAAAATACATTTTAAAAACACTTTAGACTCAGTAGCATAAGCTAGTTTTATTTACATGAAGAAAAAAATACTATATTGTGTTAACATTTCTGATCCCTTTAGAAATGTTCAAATTGCAAGGCCTACAAAGAATAAAATCATTAAATCAGATGTGTAGAGTGGTTTCATATACAATATAACCTTTAGTCTCAGCTATACAACTGTAAGAATGGTTGCAGAGAGCAACCTGCATCTATATCAGCTTCAGTCAATGAAAGGTTTGCTCTTTACTTGTGGTTTTTTTTTTTTTTTTAATATATTTGGGTGTCTTATTGTTGCTTTTTTTCTTTTCTAAATGTGAACATTGAAGCCAGGCAACCTGCTAGAGAGGTGAATTGCGTGATTACACTGCATTGTTTTAATTTGTCTTTGGATGAATTCTCAGAAGCTTTCATGAGAAAATCTCCCATTAGAAGCATTCATTTAATTTAAGAACAGTTGGGAGAGGAAGGGTTGAGATGACAGATGGAGGACAGTGGGTGTCTTATAAGAGAGAGCAGAGCTTTTTGTATTTATCTTTTGTGGCACATAGTTGCTGTTTTCTGCTGCTTCCATTTTTTTAATCTGTGCTTTTTTTGTGCAGTATTTCTTAGAAATCTCTCTTCTTTTGTACTGTAAGTCTAATAGATTTCATTAGTTTTTCCTGTACTGTGTCAGCTTTAAAACATAACAATATAACACAGTATAGGGATGCAGCTTGGTAAGAAAGCAGAATAAAACAGGCTGAGCCTTAACATGTGGATTTCAATCCAGTTTTGAATTGCATACTATTTTGCAGAAAAACATATGGAAGTATAGAACTGATTTCTTCTCTATATCGTTTTGCTGTTTGTCCAGCAAGTGGTATGTGCATACTGAAGACAGTCATCTGGCTGCGCCAGTGCCTTCACCATGTAATTAAAGGTTCACTGTCAGCAAGTGGCTGAAATCTCACATTTAACTTTTATTTATATTAGTATAAAAATATAAGGTTTCAAAACATTCTCTTTGAAAAGCATTTATGTACAAATTGTAGGCTTTCTGAATGTAAATGTGCACTGTTAATGTTTGTGGCCCAGGCAATTCAGACTGCAAAAACTGCATGAAAATCAAATACGTTTAATAATGTAAAGCAACAGTAATAGAAATGAGGACAATAGTTTTGTTTTATAAATACCTAAAATATTAATATACACAAATGCAAATACACTCATAAAAAAGAGACCAGTTGATGACAGTATTTTGATTATCAGGTCCCTGATTTGTGACTTACACATCTTTTAACAGTCTAAGTTCTAAAAGTGAATAATTTGTAAATGCATATATATTAGGATTGTCAGGCCCCTTCACAGAACTAATTAAAATTTAACAGTAAATTTAAATCTTGTTAAAGTAAGATGGAAAACAGTGAAATGTTTGTTCTATGTAAAACTTGCTTTGCTCTGCAATATAGGAAGCAAGCTGTAAATATAGGGCCAAGATTTCAAACATTAGTCTGGCTTGTTCTCCCATTAATTTATTTTCATCTATATGTGCTATCCCTAAATTTGCACTACACATAACAAATCAACTGATATGAGAAGCAAAGTATATCCATTGCATCTGTGTTACTTTTCCATGGAGTTTCTAACTTAATACGACCAAACCAGGATTCCGCTTTTTTCCATAAACACCTTACCCTTCACAACTTTTGAACAATTTGATCATTCTCTGTTCAAACAATAAAATCTCTTTTCCAAGACTCCATCATCTCTTGCTCGAGTTACTGCAGCCACTTCTTTTTGTCATCCCACGCGTTTCAGTCTGTACAAAACACATTGCCATAATGCTCTTTCTAATCTTTTATTTGTCCATTTTATCCCTTCAGATCTCTTGTTCTTTCTTCATTCCTCCTTCCCAACAAAGGCAAGCTTCAAGCTTACTGCTTGCAGTCTTTCTCCGTCCTGTTTAACTTCATATCCCTGTAGTCTTTCCATCAGCTTCATCACAGATTGAACCTCAACACTCATCTCTTTTACATTTTTAATCTCATACAAACATCTCTGTACTTTCTTCCATTTTATATCATCTACATCACTTCCCACAAACTGAACTGCAAAGAGTCTATTCTCCTCTCTTTAAAATTTGCACTGGACCTTACATGACTTGATTTTTCTTTCTTTAAGATGTAGTCTCCCATAATTCCATCATTTTGCTCCAGGACAGTTGGCAGTGTTAGCATGGCTGCCTTTCCTCCTGCATTCTGCAAGGAGACATCTCATCTTGGTTGGCTCCCTGGGAGCCCTGACCTACTCATTCCCTTGTCAACAGTCCAGCTCTGCAGGAAAACACTAACCGCCTTCCAGCTTCCTTTTTTCTTCATCAGGGTTTTGCAGGCTCTGTTACAAACCCCACTTTAGCAGATTTTCTAATATCAGCTGCCCCAACCCTGGAAACAATTATCCTGTGACCCATTGTCTTCATGAAGAGATGGATAGACAGGGACAGTCCTACATCTGTCTTTTCCAGCTGTCCTGATTTATTAGTTCGTAAAATAATGAAACGTTAAAAAGGTTGAACCTGAACTGAAGCTATGACTACGACACTATTATTCAAACTGTTGGAGAAGTACTTTATATTAGGTCCCTGACGCATTTATTCAGTCCACTAAAAGTTGGCCTGAAACATGGTCTAAATATTGAGTATTGGGCCCAGGAAAAACAATTCTTGATTGCTTTGTATTCTCTTAGAACATGTGACCATAGAACATAACAGACCCCAAAGCAGCACTAATGCAAGCAATTCAGAGAGTAGGCAACCAAAATCTGACCTGATGTGCTGAGGAAGGAAGCAGACAGGTATATGGAGAGCTCCTTGGTCTCCTCCTGACATGGGGCAATGCCATCATGTGTCTAAGCATCTTTCACACAGGAAGATTTCGTAATGTGGTGCATCATTTAGAAAACAGTTATGTATGTAGTTTGAATTCTGATGTCCTTCCTGACACAGACACCTCTGGACTGGAAAATGGGAGCATGAACACAACTGCATCATTCAGCAGTTTCAGGCTGAAGCAGTATTGCCACCGAAACCAGCCCCCAAAGCATGTGGCCAGCTTTTTGAAGCAGCTTTTGGTGAGCCATAACTCTCAAAATTGCCATACACTCAAGACCTTGAAATAGGCTCTGTGGTGGTCGCTGGTCTCAGGCTATTATGTGAAGTGTCTCCAGCTGGCAGGGGATGGGGATGGAAGAGCTGTGCTGCTTCTCTACGTCGTGCACATGGCTCTTGCGCTGGTCCTTGCAGCAATCTCAGATGAAAGGAGCTGAAATTAAATCATTACTTTCTCTCTGGGAAGCCAGTATTTCTGTACTGCTATGTGTGCTCCCTGAACCTTCAAGTCCTTCCCATGCCATTCCCCTTTCCCACCATGACGAGCTGTCGGCGGTGGTGGCAGGTGCCGTAGTGGGGCCAGCGCACGGGCTCGTCAGGCTCTCCTGCTCCGCCGGTCGTCACGAGTGTCTCTTATCTCTGCCGTTGGTGCCGCGCTCTCTTGATGTCTCAGTTCCAGAACAGAGACGCTCCAGCTGCTATCTGGGAAGGCTCTGGCCCCAAAAATATTTAGTTAGCAGCCATTCTGTTAAGTGGAATTGGCTTTTTATCGGCTTTCCTCTGTATGGCTGCCACCAGCGAAGGCCGTTTCCTCCTTCCCTCTTCTCCGCCTGTCAGTCTGCCCCGCATTCCTATCGGCAGCCGTTAGCTCTGATCAATACTAACCACTGTGTAACAGCTCACGCATGGCTGCCTTAGTTTGCATCGATCAGACCCTTCTTCCAACAGGTAGCCAGCTATTTGAGGCAACGACTTGAGATAAACACCTACTTTTACTTCAGGCTAATTCATTACGGACGGATTTCAAGGAGACCTGGTGCCCTACTTCAGAGGCTCTCAGAGATCAGAGATTCAACAGCAACTTCTTTCCTGCCCAAGATTGTGCAAGACCATGTTATTTTCACTATTTCTTCTGAAATTCAGCCTGTAAAAATGATGCTATCCAAATACTTTCAAAAGAGCTAGACTGAAAATTACACTTCAAATTCTTTTAGTTAGGAGAACCTTGTGTTTCTGAAAATTAAGAACTTGAGTGCTGATTAGGAAGGGGGATGCGATGCCCAGCTGGTCAGTGTCTCCTGACTGTCCCGCCATGGCTTCTCACCACAGACCCTCTTCTGTTGCCACCTGGCATTCCAGGACCATGGCTCTGCAGTTATTACTGTCCCCCAAATTGGCAGTGTTTAGGAAACTAGCAAATATTTTCAAGGAACCCCAGTATAAAGCTGGGGAAGTAGACAGCCTGGAACAGGCAGTGGTGCTGAGAGACGCGTCCGGGCCCCCGAGGTGGTGCGCGGTCCAGCGGAAGTACACGTCCCCGCGTGCCTGCACCAGGCTGGCGGGGCAGAGCGCCTTGGTCCCTGGCGCAGCTCTCCTGCGGGACGGTGAGGCATTGCCACCCCTCTGGGAGAGAGACGTTGGTCAGCTCTATTTCCACGTCGGTGTGTCATGGGGGGCAGCAGGGATTCGGGGCTTCCGGGTTCTCTGCTCAACAGACATCACTATTGACTCCATCAGGCATCCTTTTTTGCCTTAAAAAGTGTTTATTTGGTCTCCACCAGCCTTTTGAGAGAGAAGGAGCCCACCCTGAAACTTGGAGAGCTGTCAGATGGCTGCAGAGAAAGCGCAGCACAGTCCCTAGCAGAGCCCTGCTCAGGCTGCACATTTTGCACATACGTGTTTTGCTCTGCAAGAAAAACCCTGAATCAGAATCCCTCAATGTGTGGGCTTGCAAAGCAGAGAGGAACATACAGAAAAGCAAGAGCCTTTGCCAAAGGTCTAATCGGACTGTTAAGAAGCCCGTAGATCAGATGCATCCAGTCCTGAAAGCCTCTCTCAGAGAAGTTCCCAACTTTACAGCAAGCAAACCACCTTTTCTGGTTGTTTTATACCTGTGCCAGTTTACAGAGGCATAAGGCCCGCAGGGCTGCTACGCCTGTTACAAACTTTCCAGTGAAATGAGTGTTTATTATTACAGGTTTGATGCCGTTCCCAAAGGGACCTAATCAACAAGTAATAAGGCCTCAAGAGAGCAATTAGAAACCTGAACTTTAACTCCCTTATAACCACAGTGTAGAAAGTAACTTTTCCTTTGGCTTTGGGGTATGCAGCCTAGCATCTTCCTGAGGAAGAAGTACGGAAAATCTGAAATCTAAAATAGCTGCATACCAGTATTTGAATTTAAACAACGTGGCATAAGACTAGTTTCTGTGGTAGGGTGAATGTGTATGGCAAAAAGCACTCATGGTCG
>VXAL01010228.1:6215-21380 GCA_013399475.1 Chauna torquata | reverse complement strand
GGGGGGGGAATGATGCCCAAATATACAACCTCATTCATACCTGTTTTTCTCAATGCTTCTTCCTAGCTTTAGGCAATCACTGAGGAGGTTAGATGCCAGCATACTTGCAGCATCTGCCCCCTCCTTAAAAAAAATTACGTAACTTCTCCCACTTGTAAAATAACAATAATATCTGCCTAAAGGCAGAAGCTGGAGATGCTCAGTTTGTTTGAAACTTGTTTTGAATATTTTGGATAGGACATTTCAGACAGGAACTACACATTAAATAATTCTTGCCATGCAAAGTCATGTGGCTACTGGAAAGCAAAAAAAATTGCGCAAGAGTACAGCTGCATAGCACGGCTGCATCAGTGAGTATTGCCTAAGGGGGCTAATATTCCTTACTGCCTGACAGCAAATGTGGCAAAAGCACTTGACTTTGCAGCCCTTTACACAGAGCAATAGCAATGCTAAGATGCACCCTCAGATTGTTAAACTTTTTTATTATTTGAAACTTAAGAAGTATGTTTCTCGAAAATGTTACAGAGTTAAAGTTGGTTTGTTTTTTTATTCCTCCTTTTTTTTTTTCAAATGCTGCATTTGAAGGCCATTTCCCATTGCAGAATATGTCTGCATGTACAGAAGAGAGCTGTGGTGCCTTTCATTTTCAACAGGAACTATAGCAGGAAAGCAAATACTGTTGCCATACAAAAAGCCAAGAAGAAAAAACTCACATACCCCTATGAGATTGGTTGTCCATTTTGAAATTTTTGACTCTTCAGCAGCCTTAGGGGGTTTCCAGTTCGTGGCAGTATGAGCAGACTGACCTCTGTGCAGTGGCAGTCTGTGCCTTGTGAGATGAGTATAAAGTGCATAATTTTTTTGCATCACTGGCTTGTCCAAGCCTCCTCCTCCCTTGACCGTGCAGTTAGCTAAGCCTGCTGCAGTGCAGCGTCCTTGGCAAGCCTATGGCATGCGTTTCCATTGCGGGTCCACTTGAACTGGCCATGGTCGGCTGAGGCCTAATCCAAGCAGGGTGAAGCCGACGCTGGCTGGCCAGAAGGCACAGTTGCGGAAGCTGGCAGTGGCAACGTCTGCTGCTCAGCTGGCAGACGGTGTTCGTCTTCCAACAGTGCCACTTCTGACCAGCTCCAAACTAGTATTTGTCCTGTTGTGCAGTCATCACCGCAGAAATAAAAATAGTACTGGGTAAACAGTAAGAACCAGGAGAGCTATCACTGTAAGGACTAAGCAGAAGTTCTGCATAATTGCTCCTAGGAGAGACAGCAGGCATGGCCTTTCACTGAAATGTGTCGTGCTATTGGGAATGATCAATAACACGTGGAAGTGGGAAACTCCAGGAGCACACTGTAGAGCAGTGTCCGGGGCACATATTTTAAAATACTGTATTTTTCTGTAAAAGATACATAAAGCAAATGCACGTTGGCAGCATTCACGTGGCTCATCGTGACACTCGGACATGACTGAAGTTACATATATATATACACAAGTGCTTTCGCAGCCAACAGTTACAGAGCTGCCAAGGCGAGGGCCTGCTCCCTTTTGGAGGTGGGAGCACCAAAACGAGACCAGAGCTGTGCACTTTCCACTCAGATTTCAAACCAAAGAGCAGGTAGTGCCTCCACATTGCAGCACCGAGCATGGGATGCCAGGGACTGGTGCAGGAGCTAGGAGGTCCCCTGCCAACAGTGGTGTTTGCAGAGAGAAGAGCTAAGCAGACTGGTGAACATTTAGGTATCCTGGCCTTACACACATTTAAGGTCTTGAAAAACTTCAATGTATAAAAGGGAGCCAGCAGAGGGAGTGAAATGCAGGGATGTTATACTGCCTGTGGAAAAAGGAGCTGCTGGGTTTTTGATCCAGTTGCTGCTGGTTCAACCATGCTTCTCAAAACCCATAGTGCGGGTGCATTGGCTCACTGCAGGGCCACAGGTAATGCAGGTATGGATCAATAGAGGCAGGTTATCACTTAGAGGAGTGAGAGCTCGTCTACTGTATTGTTATAAATACATTTTTTTGTGTGGCTGACACTGTATGTTTACAGTATGAAGGAGGTATCCAGAGGAACTGTAACTTCTCAAGTAACTCCTGTAAGGGGCTTCTGAGTGCTGTCCTCATAAGTAGGTTCAAATGCCAACTTTAGTGGTCAGAGACCGCTGTGGGACTTGGACTGAGAGGTAAAACACACTTGTCTTAGAGCTACTCTTCCAAAGCCTCTTGGATTCACATAAGACCTGTGCTCGTTGCTCTAGGACTATTTTTGTGAGTTTAGTAGCACAGCTCTGTTCCCAGCTCCCGAGTGCACGTGAGCTGCCTGGCTGCTGCCTTCTGCATCTGCACAGTGCACAGATCATGGCATAGCAAAAGCAGAGGGAATTCACAGACCGAACTGCTGTTCTGATTCAGAGTGGATATTTGAGTAAAAGGTGAGAAACTGTTACATTCATATGAGCAATTGCAGTCTGGCTAAAAATGAGAGGAAACTCCAGCTACAGAGCCCTGGCCTATTGTGGCTCTGCAGAAACAGCAGAAGAATTTGGGAAGCAAATGTTAAAGTTTCACACTACAGTTATAAACTTTAATTTTCGTTGATCAGCTGCTGGGGAAAGTAAGCGCCAGGCTGTCACGCTGCAAACTGAGCAGAGCCTGGAGAAAGCACTGCGCACTGGTGACCTTCAGTTCTGGTCTGCAGTCCAGCCTGGGCTCTACTACTGCACACACCCCAGCAGATCTGAACGGGCAAAATCATCTGCTTTTGGAAAACTTCCTTTAGTACAAGGAGTCTGAAGTGTGTTTTCACATCATCTTTTGTTGACTTGAAGGATCAAAGCAAACTGATGGACAGAGGATGGATTTAATTACTTGGGTTGAGGTTTTGAGGGCACAGAGAGGGGATTTGCTTAATTTCTTTTAGTGAGGAGACTTCATTTGCTGTTGTCCATCCTGCGGGAAGTGCAATTAGAATCATAGAATGGTTTGGGTTGGAAGGGACCTTAAAGATCATCTAGTTCCAGTTTTCCTTAAAAAAAAAAAAGTGCCAGTTTTATAGTGCTAGAAGATGTGCTTTAGTATGATTTGAACCTGATGTATAAATGTTACCGTCAGGTATAATGTAGGTTGTTAGACTGAGTTTTTTGTTTTGTTTTCATTTAGAGGACACTGCAAATGAGATAAATTTAATCAGCTTTAGCTAGGAAAAAAAAAATAAAGACAGAAGGTTGCTGAAGCTTCTCTTGGAGAAGTGTTTTTCTGAAAATCAGCCCCAGCCCGAAATTTTTCAGGAAGTTTCCTTTCAAAAAGTGCTAAGTATTCACTCCTCCAATAAAGGTTAAGAAGAAAAAAAGGAAGTCGTCTTTTTTTTTTTCCTCTGCCAGTTCAGTAGTGTATTTGATATCTGAAAACTGGCTGATGCAATTATGAGTCTTAGCTTTCAGGGCGCTATTTCATGCCTTCAAGAGGTAAATGACAATTTCCCAGATATATGGGCGGTGGGAGGGTTGAAACGAAACCAGTACATGCAGTAAGCAGCTTCTTCTGTATCTGATCTTCCCTGTTCTGCACCTGTGGACTATGACAAAGTTTGCCACATAAGTTAGACTTGATTTTCTTCCAGTGGTTCTGTCTAGTGATGGTGGCTGGGACAGGCTCAATATTTTGGGATCCCTTCAGATGTATCACCATCTAAAAGTTAGTTGGTCTCACTTGGCATTCTTTTCATCCCAATTTGTGGTCAATCTGTACCTGAAATACAAGTTTAGCTTTGTAATGTTTTCAGTTAGCATTTGATTAGTGTACATGCCAATATATGATAAATATTGAGAACCAAAAGTAGTCTCTAAGTCCAAAATGTTTGAAAACCTTTGCTATACAGGGTGCAGATAATGAACCTGTAATAAGCTTATCTCAGCAATTTCTACTTGTTGACCATGTTAGCAAGAGTTGGAATTCATGGAGCTTTAGGAGAGGCTTTTAACACTAATGAATCACCAGGCAAGCTTTGTGGTATGGGTGTCTGGTGACCCGTTATCTCTGATTCTGCTTTCACTGAAAAAGAAAATTCAGTGTAAAGGTAGTCTGGGAAACAAAATGTGATGTGAGAAGTCAGCAGGGTCCCAAAAGTCAATGCTAAGGGTCTCCTGAGTCTGTAATATTCCCCAAACCAGGTTTTTGGTGTGTCTTCTTGTTTTGCACGGCTGTTGAGATCTTTTCAACTTTTTACAGTCTCCTTTTTCCAGTATCCTATGCCATTTTCAACCAAAAATTATTCATATAGTTGTATACACTATCTGCTTTATTTTTTAAAGGTCTTTTAATCTGTGTTTATACCCAAGTCTTCAAAGATACGTTTGTTTCAACAAAATACAGAAATGTGACAAGTTGGTAGTCTCAGTAATTGCACTGAAGGCTGTGGAATTAGCTTAAAATAAGTTTTTCCTCCTTGAAATGAGTATGTCTCCAGTTCAAACAATTCTTCATCAGTCTTGAACCTGTTAAACATGAAAATCAGAATAACCACTGGAATATGGAAAAGGTAAAGTGAGAACAAAATGGCACTTGGCCAATGTTTATGAATCACAGAATATGATCATGAAATCATAAGAATAACCACCAAAAGGTAAATAAATTACCCAGCCTACTACTTATTTTCATGTACAGTTTGACACAAAAGCTGAAGCCATGAATGATTTATACCTGTTTTAACAATAATACTCATTTTCCTGAAAGATGGTCAGCACTAAGGCTGCTGTGGGCACCGTGCCAGTTGTTGAAAGGTTAATGTCTCAGCAGCAATACATTAAATTATGAATTATACCAGTCCCAAAATGGAAGGTTATTAGCTCAGTATGTTTAATTAGCCCAGCGCGAACTTTGCCATCTGCTAGCACTGCCCATCACTAATGTATGGCCATGTGGAATAGGAAGGTTAGAAACAGGATGCTGGAAGCAGGAGACCTTCCACTTTCACGCAACCTAACCTCACCCGCTGAAACTGCCTGGGGTGGCGATGCTCTGAAATCCTCAGTAGACCCAAAGGCTCACTCACACACACGGCTCTGCTGAAATCCTTCTCGGTAATAACCAAGCTGATCCCCAGACCCAAAAAGGCGCTGCCTGCCGCACAGACCACTCCGAACAGCATGGTTTCCGTTGCACAGAGTTCAGGAGCACAAGGAAATCCCCGAGAAGAATATGCACGTCTTGTTTTCTTCTGAGTCCTTAGGGCCAGTTTTGCCTGTCAAAACATTTGATTAATGTTTGTAAATTCTAATTAGAGTTGTGTCCTGGTTACATCATAGTGTTTGCTATGAGTGCAAGAGGAAGAAAGATGAGAGCCTGAGCAATGCATATGCCAGAAAGAGGAGCTTTTCTAGAGACAAGTCTGGAGCTGCACCAGCCGAAGGCGCGGGCAGCCCTGTAGAGGGTGGCCCTGGATCAGCAGGGCATCCTGCAGGCCAGCACTCGGACACGTAGGAAGAAAGAGCTTGTGATGGATTTATTTGCACAGCATCTCTTCCCCATAACTGTGCAAGGCTGTGATATGTAGCTTTTCAATAAATATTAAAATGTTACTTTGCTTATTTTTTTAAAAAGAACAAAAAGTAAATTCTGCTGATTTTTTTGTTAGTTAAGACTGTGACTTTTAAAATATGATGCGCTAATTATTACCTTAATTAATTATTCATCATTATTATAAGGGTGCTTTTGGGGGGTTAATGTGTTAAAACTGAGGTCAAAAGTGTGCCCTGGAAAGTGGAATGTGCAAACACCAGGGAAGATTTTGAAGTTGTAAGAGGCGAAACACAGTCTTATTTTTAATTCTTCTTTTTCTAGGTAGGATAACCTTGCCAAGGAGGAAAAGAATTTGAACAGACTTAACATAGAGCCTGTGCAGCTTCCACTAGCTGGACACTAAAATGAAGAGAGAGTTTATTCATTCCCATCCCGACACAGCCCACCAGAATTAAAAGATGTTTTAACCTACAAGGGAGATTGGGTCAAACACTTACTAATTCACCAAAAACTTGTCTACATGAAGAGGTGCATGTGATTCCACCGGCTATGAAGTCTCCGTGTTTCTATGTTGTATGTGAAGAGTAAAGAAAGAGTCTGACAGAAATTACAAGGCATCCAAGTCAGCGTAAGAGACAACATCAGGTAGAGATTCAATTCCTTTTTCTTAATTTACTTACAGTAATTGTTTCTTCTTCTCCCCTGGAGTTTTTGCTGATTCTCTCCCCTTCACTTTATAAACCCTCCTACTTTTGAAGCAGGTGGCATGGTTGGAATATTGGAGTAATACATATTAGAGTAAAACCTGCAGACAGAAATAGAAAGTAAATGGAAGATGAATTGATTAGAGGAAGGGCAAAGGATGGAGGGGATAAAACAAAGCGAGGGAAGGACAAGAATAATACCTTACCTGTGCACTGCAATAATTTATTATTTTTAGATAGTGCCCAGGGTGTACAGGATCCATTTTACTGAACACATAGAAAGAAAAGAGTTCTCAGCCCCAAACAGCAAACATACTAATTTATAATGTGACAGCCCAACTAAACAAGTGGCCAGGCCAGTGCAACAAAGAATAATTTAGTGCTTATGGAGCATGAGTTACTTTAGTTTGGTATCTGCACATGTGTATGCCATCAGATGGAAGTCTCTTGTTTTTGTAATAACTTATTGTAGAAGAAAAATTTCTCTCTCAGGAAATTTCTGAGTGAGAGAGGGAGGGTCTGAGGGCATGGACAAGTGTTTTATCCAGAGGAACAAAGAGACTGCCATTTTAATACATCGTAAAAGGAGTGACGAATTTAACCACAGCCTTACAGCAGAGGCATGAGGGAGCACTGCAAATCACCCCCCGGCAGGGATACAAGGAAGCTTGTAGTGGGCTGAGAAGTGGTGCAGAGTAAAGAGAAAAGCAGAGGAGAGAGGAGGAAAAACTGGAGCATTTGCTCTGAGCCATCTAGAGCTCGAGTTTCTAATGAGCCATCCAGACGGGACAGCAAGGAGGTGACCTGAAACACCACCAGCGAGCAGGAGAGGGTTCCAGGGGAGAAGCAAACCCGCTGTTACCACAGAATCGAGGCAGCAATAGCAAAGTTGTTTTCTAGCATAGTTACTGCAGTTTCAATTGCAGTTTTATTCCAAAAGCAAATTCCAAAGTTTTATGTCCATAAAGGTTTAGACATAAACAAGAAAGAAGTCAGGAAAGCGGTATGTACTTGTATAAACAGTTCCACTTTATAATTAATGCTGGAGATCAGGGGAACAAGAATAGCTGTGCATGTGTGGTCATTCAGATTTACTGTTGGCCTTATTAAAACCTAGTTCTACAATAATTTTATGCCCAGGTAGGGGCAGAAAGAGAGCAGGATGCCCCCAAGCAACCCATAAATAGTGTGGTGAAGACAAAGTGTTTATTACTTAGCTTCGCAAAGGCTCTGTAAGTGCTCTCCCAGGGTACGTATACTTGTACCCCAGATACCAATTCTGCAAATTAACATTATTTCTCAAAATACTATGTAAACAGAAGTCATTTGAATACTTGATTTCATCAGACAGAGTCCTGCAGGGAAACGTCAGTATCTTCCTTTCCCTTCTGCAGAGCGATCAGAGGTTTTCATTGCCATTTCTGTCGGAGTATCGTTACTGATGAAAAAAATTTGCAAGGTCTGGGATCTTTACAGAACTTTATTCTTCAGGACTTTGTCCATTCTCATTGCCCAATGCCGTCTTTCTTCCTCATCTTCCCCCTCTTCACACCAAAGTAGCTATTAGGTTTTGATCTGAAGAAAACTTTCAAGAGATAAGGTGAGATTACAAACCCATCAGTCTGAAAGAGCAACTCTGGGGCATGAACTTTCCCATTTGTTACTGAAGTGTGCTATTTTGAATCTTCTGTTTAATAGTTTAAATGACTATGCCAAAAGTTATTTCATGGCTGAGATACATAGGGAATTACAGGGATATAAGATCCTGTCAAATAAGCTTTGGGACATCCCTTTTTTTTAAGTAGGAAAGCCACCAGTAAGTTCAGCTCAGGTGTTTGCTAATGAGTTCTTATTGTATCATTATGTGTCCTACAACTGTAAGTCGTTCAAATTTTAGAAACTTTCACAGATGTTTTTTTCAATCCATTTTTGTATCGCATTTCACATAGAAACAGGTACCTTAGTTTACAGGAGAACAGTAAAACAGGGTGAGAGAGAGACCAAAAAACCATCTTGAAATGCCAAAAGCATTTTCCTGGATAAAATATAATGGCTAAAAAGGTAGATATATCATGATTTTCCAGGCCTAAAAGCAACAGTTTCATCCCATTGGGAGGATGCATAGCTGACCTGTTCAGGGGGATAAAGATATACTTTCAATCCTGAATGTTGCAGGATACTGGACTTTAAGATCCTTCTTACATTAGAAAAGTTGCTAGTGACCAGTAGGCCATAGCTAGGGGGTGCTGCATTAGCTGGGAGGGAGAAGGCGCTTTTTCTAGGATGTTGATTTATTTTTCAGTCGTAATTGTTTGGACCTGCTGATGCTTTGAGTCTTTTAAGTTAATTCCATGGAAAAAGGAAAGGAAGAAAAGGGCAAGTGAGAATGATCAGCAGTGTGCTGTACATTGATAAGATTTCATGGTATCCCATGTGGATGTCACCTGCGCATCTGGAAACACATCAGGAGAATTTACACAAACATCATGTCTTACATGTTCTGCTCCCTCAAGTCAAATCAGTATTATTCCCATTTTACAGGCTGGGCAAATAGGACAAAAAGCGGAGGAGAGTTTTGAAGTCTGTCCTCATATGCCTTTGTCTTGGGGCACTTTTAGCATGCCCTGTGTACTGCTCTGGCTGGTCCTTCAGTGCAGACAGCAAGTCTGTGGCAGAGCTAGGAATAGAAGCCAGGCCCTTATTCCAAGTCCCAGATCCTCAAGAATATTTTTAGGCACCTAATACAATTAATTTCATACTTTTTTTTGGCCAAAGTTCTTAGAAACAAGATCGTGCTTCCTCCTGAAATAATTTTTAAAATCATACTTATGTGATCTTGGACAGGTTTTTTTCGGGGATTGTGCACAGTTTGGCTCTATTTAGGAACAAATGGGCTTCAAAATTAGTTTGAGAAGAGTTCTGTGTGGACAGTGCTTTCGTGCAGCCTTGAAGTACAACTAAGTATACAAGGAAGATGGTGCAGAGGCTCTGTCTTCTGCAGAGCTGAGACGAGCTTTGGTAGAACATAGCCATTGGGTACCAATGCAGGAGAGCAGTGGAAGGCTTCTTTTAATGTCTGTAAGCATCAGATTCCTTTTATGCTGTCTCCAAAAGGCAAAACACTGTGCTTTTGTATCCTGTTTATTTTGGTTGCAACTTTCTTGTCTCAAACAGAAAACCTTTCAGATTTAAAATACAGCAAGGCCATTGCTGTACACCAGTTTACCGATATTTTGATTAAAACAATGCTAACACATGAGAGGCTTCCAGAAACCCCAACAAAAGCCAGCCTACAGCATGCCGGAGATTCTACAGCCGCAGCACTGCAGCCCTTGCTCGGAATGCTCACAGTGGCCTGGAGAAATACACTGTTTTTCTACCTAAGGTCATGTTTTTATTATGCTAACTCAACAACTCAGTTCAAGCCCTGCTCCTGCATCCTATCTATTATTAATTAATTGATTTCCTATAAGCTCATTATTTCGATTGCTGTAACTTCCTCACAATGTGCACGGCTTTGCAGGCAATGGAAGACAGTTCCCGTCACAAAGAGCAAACATACTAAAAATGCCAACTCAGACAAAGGCAAAAGAGCACTACAAGAAGCAAGCTGATGAGCGGACAGGCCATGACATGCTCATGCTGTCGTTGTCTTTTTCTTTTTGGTTAAACACCTGAAATTCCCAATAGTGTTTGCTATACATCCTCTGTCCCCAGTCCCCACGGTCGCCCATGGCGATTCTCCATTCCTCCCATCCCACGTCATTTGGCTACCTCCCGTTCACTTTCCTCCCTACATGCAGTTACTCGTTAGATGAACAGATGTGAGGAGCAGCGTATTTTTTGGTGACTCCACCGTAGCTGTTGCAGGAACAAAGGGGCTCAAGGAGGATTTGGGGGCCATTCCTACACGGGGTCAGGCAGTCCCATGCAGGAGGAACGCATCTGCCCCGGGACCAGTGCTGGTGGAGCAGAGCCTCTGCGAGGGCTGTGTGTCTGCTCCAGGCTTTGAGGTTCTTCTGTCCTCTCTCTCAGTCCAGTGCCCAGTGGTAAATGTGCTTATTAGAGTGCTAATGTCTTGCCAGTGGAATCCTACCTCCAAGTATATTAGGGTAATGAGTTCACACCTAACTAATGGAGACTTAATAGAGTTACTAATAGGCTGCCTTTTCCCCCACGGTTTATGACCCTGCAGGCCAGAGCTGTGAGGGGAGGGAGAGGCTGGAGGCCGTGCTTGGTCCTGCAGCCGCCACAGCTGGGCTCTGGCCCGGCCACTGGCCTCTGCCTGCCTCTGGAGTTCGTTTCCAGGGACATCGTCCCTCCACCTTTCTGCGAGGAAAAATAAACAGTTTGAGGCTCCTGCGTCTTTATTAAACATTTCCTTCAAGCTGCATACTTTGGCTCCCTGCCCAAATGCACCAAGAAAGCTTCCACAGAGCAGCTCGAGGCCCCAGCCCGGCCACCGGCTGCCCAGGATAAACAGCCTTGGCGGGGCCCAGCACCTGCGCCCACCTCTGCCTGGCCGCGGAGCGTAGGAGGCGGCCAGGGCGCTTGCTCCAAGCGTCCGGCAGCAGCTGTGTGCAGCTCTGCTCACTGACACAGGCCGACGTGGCAGCAAGGTGGGTGGGGAGGTGACGGCGAGCGCCCTGGGACAGCGGAGTTTGTCTGGTGCTGCTGGCACAGAGGGCTGGAGTTGGTGTGGAAAGGGTTTGAAGAGCTGTTGGAGCTGGAAAGGAAAAGCAACAATATTAAGTCTGCTGCACCAGACGAATGGTATGTTAGCATTTAAAAGATGCGTTCTCTACCCACCATCAACAGCGCTGCTGCCGGCTGTCGATCTGGGGTTTGGCATGGGTCGAGTCCCGGCCCGAGCGCAGCAGCTGCCCGTCACGCCCTGGCAGTGGAGGGAAAAGCGGTGTCAGACGGCGTCGTCAGGACGGGCGGACAACATGTCTGCAAGCTGCACCAGGAAGCAGCGCCGCGCCGGCCGGAGCCCCAGGCCCCGCGGAGAGGGGCCCGGCCCCAGAGGTCTCGCAGGAGGGGGCTGAGCGGGCCACGGGCAGCGGCAGGGCACGGCGGCGGGGTGATGTCAGCGCTTCCTTCTGGGCCGGTCATGTGCGCTTGCCAGGTAAACAGTCTAGAAATAGATGGGAGGAAGGCAGCGGATGGAGTGTGCAGCCGGGCTGGAGCTCGGCCTCCACCCTTTCCTTGCCACGGCCGTCCTCATGCGGAGCTTCCCCGGCCCGGAGCAGGGCGCTCGGGGCAGAATTGGCAAATGCAAAGAAAGCAAGCAAACCCAGGAGTCTCGAGTAGTGCGGTTTTAAAATGTAGCACCCGCTTTGGGAGACAGTGCTGGCAGAGCAAAGCAGGCAGCGGTTGTTGATGTGCAGGTGGTGGCTCCAGCAGAGCTGCTTCGTCCCCGTTTTGATGGCAGGAGCCCAGGTGAGGCCAGTGGCTGGGCTGGCGGAGGTGGCCACTGCAGCTGCAGTGGAACTGCAGCCGCTAATGCGGCTCAGTGAGCGGGGAACCATGCTGTGCCCTGAGCTGGGAACAGGTTAAAATCGAGGCGTTTATTGCAAGCATAGAAGCTCACTTATGTCGCGTGAAGTGTTCCCAGCAACTGAACAACAGAAGTTCAGGTATAGAAACTCTGTAAAGTGCCAAGAATCTTCTTAGTTGGCTGTTTCCCCATTCACTAGAAATGTGCCTTTTCTGTGACGCCTTTCAGAGCAGTCTGGCAGTTAAATCAGTAACTACAATAAAAACTACCAGCACTGCTTGGAGACAGGGTTTTCTAAATCCCCACTCATCAAAAACATAATGCGTGGACTGAGCCGCCTCCTGAGGCAGGGAGCCTGGCCCCGAGTCCCAGGCATGCTCTGCTTTCACTGATCTCAGCAGACAAAATGCACAGCACCGTGCAGGTTCTTGTCTGGGACAGGGGCTGTATCTTTTCCAGGCATGATGGAGTATTTTTTTAGGCATTTTCAAGGCGTGATAGTATGATCCTGTACACCATCCACACGCGTGTCCTTTCTGGAGCGGCAGAGAGAAACTGCAAGAACAGAAAGCTGAGGAAACACTGTCACAGCTACTGCTGATGGCCAGGTGCCTGCTCAGCACTTTCCTTTACCCCACAAAACAAAGCTGCCGTCCTAGCAAGTACCCATAAAATGCAAGGCATTCTGAGTGTGGAGATTAGTGGTAATTTTACAAGGACTCAAATAACGTCGGTCTGCAGGGTGCAGCACTGCCTTGAAAGGGAACAGCAGACATTTCCCCTGGAAGCAAGTTTCCTCTTTCGAGCAGTTTACAGCTGAAGCGTAGTGTCAGATTGTGGCACAAATATCCTATCAGCTTTGGGTTGGAAGACAGATATTTGATACCTCTTTCTGTTGCCGAAACGCGCTGCCCAGACAGGGCTCCCAGCACGGTTATTTTTTGAAGCATTATGTAATTGGCTTGCATGGTCAGTAGTGCTTCCTTAACGAGCCTTTCAGCAAGCCCTCTGCCTGCTGCAGCCAATCCTCAGCCCTTACATACGCGCTTACTCACGCAGGCTCAGTCTGGAGTAAACTCTCTGCTAAATACAGTTAGAACGCAGATGAAACCAGGCTCAGAATAGACCATCCGCCGCCCGCGGTGTGCGAGGCGCGGTGCCTGGCTCTGCTGCTGCACCAGCGAGGCTGCGCTGGCGTTTCCTGGCCATGGGCTCCCCTCCTCCTGCTGCCTCCTTGGCCCTCCCGGGGGAAAACCTGCTCCCTGGAGCACGGAGGGGCAAACAGGCACAGGTTGGTGCTGGTGTCCCTGCACTCCTAGCACAGGCAACAGACCAGGATTTGCCTGCTGTGATGGTCCCCAGGGGTTGGAGACATCGGGCCCCAGCCACGGGGCAGCCTCTGCCATTGCACCCAGGACCTGAGTGACACAGGGGCCTTCCCTTCCCCATGTCTGGGTGCAAGCTGGCGTGCTGAGCTAGGAGCTCTGTCTCCAAATGCCTTCACGGGTCAGGCCACAAAGCAACCATGCTCGCAGCCCGCTGCGGGAGACGAATTGCCTGGCTGGCCCCTCATCCATCGCCGGTGTTTGGCAGGATTTTGCCGTCCCTCCCGGCCGCTGTCCGTGTGTCGGTTGTGGCTCTGCTGAGTCACTGCTTCCTGTTTGTGATTGCTGACTGGTGGCAGCAGTTGCAGAAGCAGTAAGAGATATTAAAAAGTGTGAACTTCCACTGGGACCAGAAGATACAATTAGGGCAGTGCCAAGAAATACACTGCAGTGAGCAGTTGTTTAAAGGGATGCAGAGCACTGCGCACCCCCCATTCCCTTGCTGCAGGAAGTAGGAAAAACGAACATCACTAGTCTTTTATCATCTGTGAGCCCAAATAAAAATTGCCTCCTAAAGCTTGCTCTGGCTCTTTTCCATGCTCCTCCTCAAAGCGATTGACCCAGTCCTCCAGCCAGGGTCTTCTCTACCTGCCATCTCAGCTGCTGCTGAGAAGTAGGGATCCTTGTTCCACCTAAGACTGGTTCTCCCTGGAAAGCCTAATGGTGCTGTATAAAAGGGGCTGCTTCAGGAGGCATACACAACCATAAAGTTATTTCCATTCTTTTTTTAATGGGAAATACCTCTGGGGAAAAGCATGAAAATATATGGAGAAGGTGCTCTCTGATCATTAAGATCTAAATGCAGCATCCAAGCAGCATGTGTGCTTCTTCATATTATGCTGAAATTCATCTTAAAGTGCTGTTCCTACGTGGGCATTTCCCCGTTTATCCTTTTTTTGGTTGAACATTTGGAAGTGTTGCCAATAGTTTCATCTCCAGCCTTGGTGATTACTGCCTCCAAAAGTTCCTTCTCCATCCTATTGTTTATTTTATTTATATCAGCCTTTCAATTTGTATTTTAAATCCATATTAACTTTTTGGCCTTACTTTCAGAATATATGTTCTGCTTATTAAGCTAAGAACACGAATTAGAGGATGAAATTCTATGGACTGTGTGTCACTAGAGGATAGAAAATGTACTCAGACTGGTCTTTTCTGGATTGAAGCTATAGTAGTTTTCAGCTAAGAAAAAAAAATCTTAACTTTTTTTTTTTACCTGGCATTAGACTGATTCTTATTTTTTTTAACCCTGTGACAGACACAAAGATGAAGACTGGCATAGAGAACATACATTAGGAAAAAAGAAAAAAAGAAAAACAAAAATAACCTTGGTTATTTCAACAAATACCAAAAGTGGATTGAGAGTGGATGAAGAGGAGGAGGAGGCAATAGTGAACACACAACACAGTTCAAGCTGGCAAGGAGCCCTTTCTTGAAGAATGTAAGTTTAACCTTTAGCATTCAAGTGTCTGGGCTTAAGTGTCATTATGAGCAATACTTTCCTCCAGCACAGCCTCTCCTGCCTGGAGGAGGGCTCTGTGCAACCCCATCAGTTTTCCCCTTTCCTTTACAGAGTATAAAAATATGTATTTCTGTCTGCTTATGTTCAGCAAAGTTACTTTTAATGGCAGCCACTTACTTGGCAAAACCAGGATGCCCCTGGCTGGGTCCTGGGGAGGATCTGCTCTGTCCTGGCCGTGCCCAAAGTGGTCAATGAAGGCTCTGGCGCACCTATTGCCTGATAGAGCAAATTCCTCGCCAGACTGGCATTCACTGGCTGCATTCTGGTTAAAGATTGTGTGCCCCAGACTTACAACGGGAGTCAGACGGCTGGGGTGGGGGCTCCCCCACAGGCAGGCCTATCCCCAGCCGGCCTCTTTGTTCTGGGCTTCTGAGTGCTGAGTGCCGCACCAGGTATCTTTGCAGTTCTTGCATGCTCATTCTGGCCGCAGGAAGAAAGAGGCTCTGCTAGTGAATTGCTGTTGCAAGAAGCAAGCTAAAAAGAGGAGGAGGGAGGGATAGGCCTGGTGTCATCGTGTCTGTCCATCCCTGCACGCCCCCCCCC
>VXAL01010227.1:51103-66705 GCA_013399475.1 Chauna torquata | reverse complement strand
AGTCAGGATAGTGACACTCCCATCAACTTCTAGTGCTCTGTAACAGCACTTCATTCAAAATAGTCTCTGTTGTTTGGACCCTTTCTGGGTACTTGCCCAACCCTTCTAGCCTTTATGTATAGTCATTCTGCTCTCTGCTCCAGCCATGACCTCCTTAGTGCCCTTGCCCTGCAATTGCATAGCCTGGAGTCCTTTTCCTTGCCCTCACCCTCACAAGGTTTTGAACTTTGCTGCCTGTCTTTTTTTGAATGACTGAGTCACTTGCGGTTTTGGCATTTTCCTTTGACCTTTCCACAGATTTAGCTTATGGTCAGATCTCTGCGTGTGCTCTCACTGTGGTGCGCTCTTTTAGGCACTGAAAATGTAACTTGTATTGTCTTGCAATGTACACAGCAAATTATTCTTATTACTCGTTTCCAGTCTTTTGCTGCAGCCATTTTGAAAGAAATGACTACCAGATCTAACAGACAAGTGCAAAAAGAGCAGCTAAGCTGAAATCACAACTACTTTGCTATGTTACCTATTGATGGCTGTCTGCTTCCAACTTATTCTGTTTGTGACCCCTCTGATTCAAGATTTCATAGGTTCTTGTCCCATCCCATAGTCAGAATGCCTTTCAGTGCCTTTGGGAGCAAAATTAATTATTATTACACCAGTTCCATAGATGGGGAAGATTAAGCTTGGAAATATCAAACACCTAGGCCAAAATGAGCTAGGAAGCTTGAATTCATAAAATTTACTTAAATTGAAGTTAAAATAAAAGGAAAATATGCAGGTAGAAATGAACATAACTAGAATTACTCAGTTTCTAAATTAGACCCTGTGAGTGTTCATCTTCTCTTTTTAAATGCCTGGCAGATGCTTAATGGCATGATTAATGTGGAAAAAAATTAGTGATGACTTGCATTATTTTTTGCTTTAACAGTTCAGCTTTGTACTTAGGCAATGCAAGAAGTCAACATCAATGAAGAGCTCAATACCTTGGAGTATATTTTCCATTTGTCTGACAGTAAAAATTGCACCTGCACAAGTTAGACCACCATTTTGAAAATGAGTTTCTGTAACTAGAAAATTGGGCTTGAAAACTCACAAGAGAAAGCTTTTTGTGCAATTTTAGACAGCTTCTGCTTTAGCTGGGTTTGAAATCCCACACAAATAGTTCCTCGTGCAGTAGGCATCAACAGTTGTGGTTGTTTTAGATGTGGTTTAGGAAGGGTAATAAATATTAAACCTAATCTTCTGTGTCACTGATGCAGACATATTGTCTGCTTAAATAGGTGATGGTACTGTTGTTAAAGGCAGGTGGTAAGTTTCAGTGTGTGTGGTACAAGACGTTCGATTCTAGGCATAGCTACATATTTTATAGACTTTATTTAGAAATCAAAAGTGAAAAGTCTGAGTACATCTGTATGTCTCAAATATTTATTTGTCGTCCCAGCTACTGCTTAGTTGAAACAATTGGAGCTTCTCTATCTGATCCCATGAGGTGTCCCATAAAAGAGTTTTGTCTGTGGGTATCAATATCTATATGCAACACAGTTGTTAGACTCAGCAGTGTGATAGATTCAGCTTTTATGAATGTAATGAAATGGAATTTTTAAATGCAGTAAAAACAGACATAAGACAGCATATCAAACAGAATAGAGTCCGTCTGTGTTCTGCCTTTCAGGAGTGCTGTACACTTCTGTCGCTTTCAAAAATAAGAACTGCTCAGGAGATTCTGCATCCTACTTTCCACATGCTGAAACAAGGGCTGCTCTGCTATGCATAGATCAAATCAGGCTGAATTGCATATTAATCAGAGCCCCTTTAGCAATGCTTGCCACTCAGCAGCAAGACTGTAACACTTTCATCCTTGCACAGAATGTGCTGTCATAATTGGTTTGTGTTAGGTGTTAGAAACATCTTGTGACTGAATGACCTGTGACTAATAAGAAGCAATGCTCAAATGAAACGAAGGTCCTTGTCTTCCAAGCACTATACAAATGGGTTCCATCTGGCAGTATAGTGACTTAACGTGTGATTTATGTTGGACTCTTATGCGTTATAGGGTGTGAGATTTAAAGATCCTCATCAGAATGCAGTGGTTCTTACTACAGCTTTGAAGCTTTTGAACCTTACAGGAAGCCTCAAAGACAATAGAAGTTTAATTAGGAAAAGAATAAGAAACTTTAGATTAAAAATTTTAGGAACAGTTTAATTGGACTAGAACAGAGCACACCTTTCCTATTTTGTTTAATTTTCAGAGGATATCTGAATGAGCGCAAGAATGAAAGGGAGAATGTTAAAAAATGAAAGCCAACAGTGACGTGGTTAAAATATTCAGCCGGAAAGTATTTTCTGGGTCTTCCATATTAGGGCTTAAACCTCAGTCTGTCTTTAATGCGACCATACTGGTGTTGAATTATTTTCTTGGTACATATTTCATTGAAACGAGTGCTTTCCAATTAAAAATGATGATCTTGAAGAATCTATGTTTCCTGATAAGAAGTGTTTAATAATAAACATACTAGATGGTTATAATGAAGACATAGATTGTGTCTTATACTTTGGAGGTCCTGGTATTTTCCTACAGTAAAAATGGAAAAACATTTCTTGAAATGAATGGAATATTTCTTGCCATCACATGTTCAAGGTAAACCTGATCACCATGTTAAGTTGTACTTGAAAAAAAAGATTGGGCAGATCACTGGTAGCTTCATGCATGCCAATCAGCTTTAACACTTTGCTTTTCACAGCAACACTGACATTTTTTTCTCTTTTTTCTCATTCTTAGTTCCTTCTTCCAGCAGTCTTAAAGTTCTTAATAGTAACCTCTTTGGACAGGAGGTATTTCTGCTGTATTTGCTTATTCTTGGCTGCAAACAGTATGATTTAATGCAGTAGGTTGGTAGCTGAAAGGATCTGTCTGATTGCCTTGTCTTGTCTCTTGCACATTGTGATCCAGGGAAAGAGGGCTAGAGGAACTGTGGCAGCAGGAGGAGAGCAGCAACAGACAGTTTTACTTTCTCTGGGGAGTGCAGCAAAGTATGCTCATTTGGGAACAGGTATCAGGAGTGCAGGCATAAGAGAAAGACTGCAAGCTGAGAGCCTCTCATGCAGGAAAAACAGGAAACACCCAAAAGGAGTAGGGAGCAGATTTCCAGCCGAGCCTCAGTGATTATGGAGAAAAAAAAGAATTCCTGGGAGGTCTATGTGAGTTTGTTACAGTTTGAGAAGGCAGTGAAAGTTGCTGGAGGAAGAGCAAAATTGATCCCCACCAATAGCGCACAGTGCTCAGGGGGAGCTTTTTTTCTTTTTCAAGCTGTTTTTTTTAATGTTTCACCCAGCAAAGCTGATTTTTTTCTTTTACAAATAAAAAAAACCTCTAACTACTCACCCATCATACATCCTGGACCTTATTCCAGCTGCTACAGTTAGTATTCTAATATGATGCAGTTCAGAGATTGACAGTTTTGTCTCCACTTGTTTGCCTGGCTGACTCATCCTTGAGTAAAGGTAGTATGTAAAAAGCACCTGCTTCTCTGAACTGTGTCCATCTCCTATCCAATTTCATTTTTATGGATTCATTTTGCTTTCCAGATTAGATTCCTGGATACTGTTTGGTGATTTTCCCCTTTAGGGTCTAATAGAAACTCTCTCTGAAACTGCATACTTTTCCTCTCTTGCCCTTTTTTGCTGCCCACCCAAAAGGTCTTGGTATTTGAATTCTAAAAGAGGGTGGAGGAACCGGGACTAGAACTTTCAAAGAAATATTGAAATAACCTTATTTAATTACCATTTTCCAATGGTAAAATGCCATATTTTTCCTGTTCACCATCTACATTCCTTTTCTGTTTACTATAAAACTTTTAGATGAAAAGATTGTTTCTGTAACTACTTTTTGAAGATGTAGCTTACTACTGACCTGTAATATTGCTGTTATCATATCTACAACTAAGACTTCTTTCTGTGTCTTCGTATGTCTCTATCAAGAAATGGGCTTCTTGTTCTTTTTAGGGCCAAGAGGAATAGCTTTGGTCCATTCAGGTTTGCTTATATTGCACTACTACAGCATTTCAGGAAAAAAAAAAAAAGCATTCTAGTTCTTAAGTGATGAGGCATTATACAAAAATGAATACATTAGATAAGAGAAATGTGAGATTTAGTTCATCTCAGTTCTGTGCGCTATTCACCATTATTGAACTTAGAAGCCTTACCAGTCATGGTACGGCAGGGAGCTTAGCTGAGCTTAGCTGCTCCACCCTTGACAACTGCGCTGTATTCAAATGTGTGTTCCTACAGGGCTCAAAAACAGCAGTGGAGCTTCATTAGTCAACCTAATATATCCAGCAGAGCAATAGGAGACACCTTCAGAAGATACTCTCTTTTAACTGATGGCTAGCAAAGGCAAATCACATTGTCCGGTCTAAATCTCCATTAGGACTAAAAGGCATATCTAAATTGCACTTTTATTGCAGTTCTTATTGCCATGTCTTACCTGGACCTTCAACAACCTTGTCATATGTCATTCTTCCACTTTTGGGACTATTTTACTGTTCATAGTACTGGTGTTTAGGACTCTCAATCTTGGGCCAGGACCTCAATGTATCTGATAATGGTATGAACACAATATAAAAACTCCTTAACCCTGTCTTTAAGAAATTATGATAGGCATGTAAGAAAAGTAAAGCCAGTGGGTAAAACAGGTACAGTGTACCTAGACTTTCTCAGTGTGATGGACAATAGTTGTAGCAGCCTGGAAGACCAGATTTTAGAACAAGCTGAAGAGGACGTTGAAAGAAGGGGACACCGCAGCACCTCCCCTGATGCACTAAGTAATGCCTTATGTGGGCAGGGGGCATCATAGGAGAAAACATGAGAGTCTGCCTCAGATACTAAGTGAGAGATACTAAATGGGATGATAATAGAAATACAGAAGATGCTTCTGCTTGTTTCTTACCTAGCTTACCTTTGTGAAACCTGTCAGTTAAACATGAGCCAAGCAGTGAATTCTGGTCTGTCCTTTAGATACTGAGTTCTCCATCTCAGACCCAGAAGGTGCTATATGAGCTGTTATACTCCACATTTTCTTCAGGATGACAACTGTGTCATCCTGAAGGCATTTCGCCATGTATGTGGTCCTGTAGTAATTGGTGCTCTACTACTTTCTTACTACTTTGAAACACATACTTTCTTCTTTCTGTGGTATAACAACCACTTCTTGCTGCTAGGTGGTTAGTCATGTCATAGGGATGCCCCTGAAGCTTTCAAGTTATTCTAGAAGAGGGGCTGTAACTAACAGAACTACTTTTTGAAAACTAAGAAAAATAGCATAGTGTAATTCTCATTCCCTGGAGGCCTGTTTTTATAATAGATTTCCACTCACCCACCTGCCTTCTGTGCATAGCAGGGGATATACTTTGTATGATTTGAAGTGATAATTAGAAATGATGATTGGTGGCCACAGGAGGGACTGCAGCTCCAAAGCAATAAATGTCTCAACAGAGTGAGACATCACCTTCTCCTAAGATGGTTTGATATCACAGTTCCTTGGAATTAAACCTGTGAGTTCCTAATCAAAGCACTTAGAAGTAAAATAGTATTTATAATTTACTGTTAGCAAGTGGTATCATCATAGGTATGTACAGAAATATTCCAAAACAGCATTGGTACTTCTGTATTTCTTTTGAATAAATGATATTTTAGAGAAGGTTTTTTGTTTGTTTGTTTGCTGTTGTTGTTTTGTTTTGTTTTTGGAGGTGGGGGGATATGCCATAAAGTGTCTTCTAGGAAGAGGACATTATTATTTTGATATGGATTTATAGGAATCCAGCACTTTAAGCAGAGTATGAGGTTTTGAGAATGTGGCTTTTTATTTGGCGACACAGCTATTCCTTGGTGTCCCATGGAGAAAATTCCTTTTATCGTGTAATGAGCAAAGCCTACTGAGATGTAATGCAGGCAGTCTAAAGCACACATCCATGCTTTTCTAGCAGTGGTCTTGTGCAAAGCATACTTAAGTCTATTTGGACCATCCTGTGATACCTCTCCGCCTTTAATATTAGACACTGTTATTCCAAGGTGTGAAAAATGTAATTGGGATGGCACCTGTTTGAATTCTGCCTTGACTGGAATTTAATTTTGCTTTCCAAATTAGCATGTTTCATTCCTGTCCTTTTCCCAGTGATAAACAAGATAATTCATTTTGGGTATTTCTGCACCACAGAAACATAAAAATTTGTCAACTGTAAATTGCTGTAGGTGTCATTAAAATTCTCCCTAAACAAGCTGAATACATTCCACTTTTTTTTTTTTTCAAAGACACTTGCAGCTATTTTTAAACCACCTGCTGTGTCTATACATATTCAGACCATAATGGGGAGGCACTGCTGAGCAATTCAATAGAAAATCATTTAAATAGAGAGGGACATAAGAGCAAGTGATAAAAAGTTCAGTAAGTTAATGCACTAGTTTTAAGTATTTGTTCCCCCTGTGATCTTCCCCAGACATTCTTCCTCTGCATGTCAAGCCTCAGATTTAGCTTGGGTTGCACTAAAATAATTTTGGTGTAATTGCCTTCCAGTCTTACAGAATTTTGTGTTACAAAGCCAGTACCTTGTAGCACCAAGGGAAAGCTTATAGGGCATCTTTAGAGAGATGTTAGCAATGATGTGCAGAACGGCTGCTTGTGAGCATGGAATTATAGCAGCTGAACTGCATGGAAGATTGCACAGTGTTTGTCTTATGCTTTGGGTAATAGTGAGAACTCCTGTGTGTATATGCAGAAGTGCTAAAAACCCTACGTAATGTCCACATTATGGTTTTTTTTTTTCCTTTTGTCTTTTTACTCATTTTTAAGAAGTCCCCATAACTCTTTACATTTAGTCCTAAGTCTTGTTCTTAAAAGGCAACTCTTAGAAAAAAAAGGATTAGCTTTTTTCTTAGCCACTTCTTCCAAGTAAGAGGAGGATAAACCAGAGAGGGAGAAAAGGTCCTTCTTGCTTTGACCACTCTCCTTTTCCTGGCAGTTTTACAGTTCCTCAAAGGTTGTGTGTGCCCTGTGTATATATGGACATTCATGTCAGTCTTCTAATCCTTACAGCAACCAGTCTTTCCACCCGTACTTTGTATTAAAGGGAATCTCCTTTTTTGCCCTGTTTAAGTAACCAAGTGAGAACAGTAGAGAACGGAGGCTGTTCTGACCATGGCAGATTGGTATCTGCAGGGAGGGTGGAAAAACATCAACTTATTTCCTATTTTCCCACCTCTTTTTCCTATTTCTTAGTTCAAGCATGTTTTTATTTGCTTGAAGTATGTTGCTGCAGATGGCTTTTATCAACAAGAAATTCTGAATCCACAAAGCTATCAGGTAGTGACTGACAGTCCCTGACATTAGGTACAGTCCAGTGCAGCTGCAGCTGATTTGGAAAGACAATAAGAGACACCAGCAGTGGTAAGTTACATTTCCTAATTGAGTCACAGATCCAGTAGGAGCAGTGGCAGGGTGGGAATTGTGTTGGNAATTTAATAGGACAGAAAAGGAAGGGAGAATAATAATAATAAAAGAATATGCAAAGCAAGTGATGCACAATGCAAGTGCTCACCACCAGCCGACTGATACCCAGCCCGTTCACAAGCACTGCCCCCGCCCCCTCCACCCCGGCCAGCCACCCCAGTTTTATTGGTCAGCATGACGTCCCATGGTGTGGGACATCCCTCTGGTCAGTCTGGGTCAGCTGTCCTGGTCCTGTCCCCTCCCAGCTCCTTGTGCACCCCCAGCCTCCTCGCTGGCAGGGCAGCACGAGAAGCTGAAAAGGCCTTGGCTGTGTAAGCACTGCTCTGCCACAACTAAAACATTGGTGTGGTATCATGATTATTCTCATCCTAAATCCAAAACCCCATACCAGCTACTAGGAAGAGAATTAATTCTATCCCAGCCGAAACCAGGACATGGATAAATGATCTAAAGCAGTAACTTGCAGTTGACTTCTGCTGGGTAGTTTAGTAAGTCAGGACAGCCTGAGGTTGCATTATAAGGTAGCCTCAGGAGATGAATGCCTAGTGTGTATGTGGGATTTTGAGAAGCTGTTAGTGGTGCTGCTTTTAGTTTTCTCATGTACATTTTTGTCCACTTAAAATCAACTTGTTCAGAGTCACCTTTTGTAAAGCCTCGCTAGGTCAAAATATTTAAAGGGCAAGAGAGAGAAAAGAAAGAAAAAAGTTGAATTTCTGTGGATTGACAATTACTTTCTAGTTGAATAGCCAACTTAAGAGTAGTGGAGCTTCTGCTGAAGCTTCATGCAGCTTTGAGCTAGTAATGAGCAACTTAATGTTGGGACTGGAAATGGTGTAGTTACATCAGCACATTGGCGAACTGCTGCTCATTAGCTCTGCTGACAGAGCTGATGAGGTCCAGTGCAGGGTTATATTAACAGCTCTAGTCCTTACAGGACACCAGTCAGGCATCTCTCATTGCCAGGTGCCACATAATAACACACTCTGGGATCACTTTTTGTGCTGGGCTCCATTGTCAAGTTAGATGTGTCCCAGGGTGTTTTGGTGAATCAGACTCATTGGTAGGTTGTAGAGCAGAAAAGCAATTCTTTCCAAAAATAGCAACAGAGCCAGCAGGGACAGGAACAATATTCAGACTAGGATCAATAATCGGTGGCAGATTCTACCCTGAAGGCTGCATAGCCAATGCAGCTAAGCATTAGTTTGATGTCCAGTTCTTCTGTGAAGTGTTTATAACTGAGGTCGTATATGACAATCATCATTTTGTAGTGGCACAAAAGGTGCTGTTGTGGAAGCCACTAGCTATATTGTACTGCCAGCCAAGGTGTTTTGCCTGTTTGTGAATGTTACTGAAACCAAACCTGTCCCTCTTCACCTTAAATTTAATGGTAAACCTGGAATAATCTGAGTGCAGGCTTAAGACCCGTGTTTTCAGAGTGAGGAGTGCATGTATATTTAACATTATGGAATTTCCGACAGCTTAGGCCGTGAAATGTTTAATTTATTTCTCACATAATTTAAAATAAACGATAGACCAAATGACCTAAATAAGGCAGGTGTTATATTTAGTTAATCTTAACTTTAAGTCCTAACAACAGGTTCACCATATTTAAACAGTCTTTCATTATTGGGTCAATGATAGACTGCAGTTTGCCCTGCTAGTGACTGAATTTTCGTTATTCTCGGTTTTGGTCTTTAGATGGCCATTATTGTTTATTGTGCCATTTTAAAAGGTGAACAAATTAAGAAAAAGTAAATCAGGAATTTTTTATCAGGGGAGAGTGGCAGATGTTACTGAGTTCAGGTAGAAGGCAAGAAAATAGAGGAAGGAGATTGATGGAAGGATGAAGTGGCAGTCTTGAAATTCAAAGGCACAGATATGAAAGGGAATACTATTTTTGAAGGATAAGGGACTTCAGTTTGATATTTTCAGTTACAATTCAGTCTATTTTGTGAATCTCTTTAACTCTCAATGCTTGGCTTTTATACAAATGATTTATTTTTCCTCCCAAGAAGAAAACAGAGTGACTGTTACTCATTGCCTAATGGTAGCTGACGGTGTCAAAGTCTAAGATCTTTAAAACAAATGCAATTCAAAGCACTCAGCTAGTTTTACCTAAACTGGGGAACATCATCTGGTCTGTGAGTAAAATCAGGGCAGACAGACTTTTCATCCAGTTCTAGTCTCAGAAACCATTAATGTATCTGAAACTGCCTGTTCATTTATTGCTAGTGCAACAGTATGAGATCACTTGTCAAAAAGACTGCTATTAGTCTAAGCCAAATAACCCCTCATTACGCAAGTGTTTCTGGAGGAATAAAAAGGAAATCTCAAAAAGTGTCTACTGTACTTGAATGGTGGCAATGGACAGATCTTCCCAGATAAGTTCAGGTTAGTTGCACAAGCAGCCCATGAGAGGGGCAGTCCTGTTTGATTTATTTACTTTTCTGTGTTAAAGTTGTAATGTTGCAGACATGTATAAAAGATTTGCAACCTTGACAGCTGTGCACTATGTCAGTCTTCCCTGCTGAATCCTACCTGTGTTACCTGTACTGTAATTCCATGTTACCAGGCATGTGATGTTCAGCAACAGTTGAAAAGATACCCACTACTGAAAGAGAAATTTCCTTATTCTCTTTGGTAGTGGTCTCAATATCTGAGTTGTGTATTCACCAAAGTAAATATATGACAATTCCTTTAAAAGCTCTTTTCCTCCTTATCTTCCTTTTCCCAAATATAAGCCTGGACTGCTAATATTCATGCCTTATTTTAGTCTTCGTATAGGATAGGGTAAAAGACTGAATGTTTTTGCTAAATAAAAAGCTGTTTTGTGTTAGGAATCTGAAGGTATTCAGAGATGGGTAGATTTACAATTACAGTTTTGTCCTGGAATTAGGATATTAGAATCATCTGCTGTGGCACCTCCACAAATTTTCTCTGTGACCTGAGGAAACATGTAAATACTTTGTGCTTCATTTTTCTCCTGCTGCTATATAAATTTTTCAGTGTTGCATCTTACATGAATTGATTTGTGTTTTCTGTTTAATCTGGCAATATCAAATTCTAGCCTTTCAGCTACAGAACACAACTGAATGACTTTGGAATTGATACATCAGATACTGGCCTGATATTTTTAGAGTTTTTTAATTAATTTCTACCTTGTCATGACATGCCTGTTGCTATAGAATAAATTGAAACAGCTGGAAAATAATGTTCCACTACTAATTTATATTCTGAGTATTACTTAATGTCAAAATTAGTGGCATACGGTTTTCTTGATGCAGGTGAATCAAAGTTTGCAGTGTCAAGTCCAATTCTGCTTCTATTTAAGATGGTAATAAATCACCCACTGAACTGTGCTGTGCATGTTGTGTCCTATACTTTGTGTTTTACAGCTTGTTTAAATCTCTAAAGATGACACAAAATAATATATGCTCATATTATGATTTCATCATACAATGTAAAATGTCTGTGGGAAAATACATGCCTAGTCAATCATCAGTCTGATGAAAAATTTTCTCTTTTACTGGCTAATGCTCCATCACTTTGATACCTTACAGTCAGATTTTACATTCTTCTCATGTCCTCAGTGTCCACAAAACAGCACAGACAAATAAGCCAGTGTCCAATGCCATTATAGTGTAAGCTGTTAGAGCCCATATGGTGTTAGTTTCTCAAAAAATAAATCACACTGAGAACTGTTGGATACATACAGGGGCCTTTTCCAGTCCCACTTGGAGGAAATGTTACACAGAAATATTTTAGAAGAGCAATAATGCGTGCTTTATATAAAACAAATGAACCTGGGATGGATTAATATTTACAACATTATTTTAAAAGATCAGATTTTAATAACTGGTTAACAAACCACATTATAATTTAGTAGTTAATTTAAAATCAAAATTACTATACTTAATGCAAAATTCTAGAGCAAGAAAATGTATACTCTGCATAGTTATCATATTTGTGCTAATGTTTTAATGTACGTGCTGGACAATCCTGACTGTCACCTTTAATTATTCTTTTATATGCACTATATAGACAAGACTCTTATAGACAAGTTTTTCATCCTTTGGGAAGCAGAATCATTACCCACAGCTCTAGAAAAACAAGTGGAAGTTTAATATCTCAACAGGGTTGTGTTATCTCTCATCAATGCTTAAAGTTTCCTCCAGGCACACAAGGGTCATCCAGGCAGTTGGAAGGCTAAAAGGCTTTTAAAACTGCGTGCTCTTTCGTAAAATGAAAACAAGATATCCTTTTCAGTGGCAAATAAAATAATATACTTTTCAAAATATCAAAGCTATTATCTAGGCAGTATTTTCAGACTTCTCCAGGCCAATGCATAAGGATGTTTGTTACCTTTGAGGTGATATGCAAACATGGATGCCCTCATTTGACCCATATGAAAGGTTTATCTATGGGAGTGTGTATTTACAGATTGTGCCAGATTCATTTGATTTTATTTTTACTTCCAGATAGGAAAAATTGATAAGTGAAAGGACTTAAGTGAAACCTTTGAACTGATGTGCTAAGTATTTTCACTGTTAGAAATTTCACCAGGATTTTGCAAAAGGATCCTAAGATGTTAAACCTCTTGCTAGAACAGATTAAAAGGAACTGCCTAAGAGGAAGAAAAAAAAGAGCAAAAAGCCCAGCTTCCTCAATATTAGAGGATGATGTTCCTGTTTAAATGTCTGGCTGGGATAGCTTTATTTCCTGATCCTGAGTTTTTACAAGGTCATTTAAAAATTCACTGATTTGTTGTGTGCCACTAAAACAAAAGAACACTAAACTAAACCAAGGGAAATATTCTATATGATACAAAATCAATCTGCATTTCAGGAGCTGTCAAAGTGAAAAATGAAACCACAAGCTTGGCCTTTAAAAATATTAATTTATTTTAAAAATGAAATGTAAAAGTGCTGGGAAACAAGTAACCTTATCTTCAGAAAGAAGCAAGCAAGGCTAAATCCCTATCACTCTAGATCTCTGATGGCACTTTCTTGCCACCCTTAAATCTAAAAAGGGATGTAATCGTCAATTCTAACTGCCATACAATCCCTGAAGTATTTTTGCTGCATTATTAATAAGGCAGTCATCAAATGTACTAACCAGGGTTTAAGGTATTATATTTTCAATGACCTTATTTATCAGTTTTCCTGAGTGATGTGGACTTCGTTCAGTGTTGACCTAGAGCAGTATTTTTGAATTGCAGCCATGTCTCACTGATAGAAGAAAGCACTAGCCATGAGGACGTTTTTAAAAAAAAAAAAAAGTAGGAATTGGTGAATATTTGACCAATAAACTGTCAATATGCAGCTGTATCTAATGTGCAGTTTTCATATGCAGTTTTCATAAGCCTATTTTTAACTATTTAAGGTTTAGGGACAATTCTGCATGTTTTAGACTATTGATTCCATGTAGCAAACTATGATCAACTGTGGAATCTATGATCTTTATTCACGATAAAATAATAGCCGAAATTAATATTTCTGTGCTCTTTCAGATGATACCTTGATTTTTTTTTTTTTTTTTTGTCAAAACATGTTGAAGATATTTCTCACAAATTATATATCTTAATTTCCTATGTTTAGGTTTTAGGCTTGGCTTTGTTACCTAATCTACAAGTGAAAAAAGAAAACCTCCACTGATGTAGAAAGACTGAAGGAGGTAATAAAACAGATATGAAAGTTAGCTGTCACAGTGGACTAGTTTTTAAAGAGTTAGTTTTCTATGGTTCTCATAAATAAACCCCAGAGCTTGAAATGGATATGATTGCTTGCCGCTAAGTGCCTGCTCTTACCCTCACAGGGAGTAGTCTGAGTACTGGATCAGTTGGTTCTGGAGACTGTTCATGCACCCTGAAGGAACAACAGCAGCTCCTGAAGATGAGGACAGGAGAGCTGGATCCTCCGCTGGTGTAAACTAGCGTGATTTCCTTGCTTCCCATTAGGCTGTGCAAGATCATACCAGCTGAGATTCTGATTCTAAATTTGTGCTGGTTAATGCCTATTGTATAATCTGTCCTTACAGAGCAAGGATGTTCAAAAAGCAGTAATGAGCTGACTATTTCAGGATGTGGACTTCTGACATGGTTATGCTCATTGTCTGTCCAGCGTCAGGGCTGATTACTGCCCAGAATCTGCTCTAGTGTCACTTCTCTTAATGACAGTTAGTTGATTCTTCCTATCTATGTGAAAGCCTGCCCCATTTTCAAGTCTACAAGTGGCTGATTAGTTCTGAGTAAAGGTCTTGCAGGCCATGAGAAAGGCATATGCATTGCTCTTGAGAAATTCCTCTTTTCTCCTTCCTGGGAGCTTCAAACACTACTGGCTTTGTTTAACATACTTCCCTTTGACTTGTAGGGGAGTTTATTCTTTCACCTTCTTCATTTTGAATGGGAAGCCATAGTACCTACGACAGTGAGATGGCTGGGTTGTAATCCTTTTATAGGTGGATGAGATGTGGCTTTACACTGATTTTTGTTGGAACAAGATAAAGGTCTGCCTAGACAAATTGCAGATATGAATAAAAGTGACTGTGTGCATCACTTTTAAGCCCGGGTAGGTGGTAGAAGTATTTTTGGTAACACCGCAGTGCTGGTGACAGTTTTCCAAAGTGTGTACCATAGTTCTGTCTTTAAAATTTGCTTCCTATTTCAAAGGATCAGAGCCTCAGTTTTATTGATCTCAGGGGATAAGACAAAACAAGCACTGTCCTGACTTTTGCACATGTTTTGAAGAAAGCAAAACTTATAATGCTGGCAAGATGGCTCTAACCGGTTAATGAAATTACCTCATTTCAAGTATCTGACTGTATTGAACTGTGGAATATATAGAGATATAGAAGCCTGTCACACTAGTTTTGTGATTTCATTTAGAAACTGACTGTAAAAAGGTGTTGGGACTCACTGCACTGTTTTCAACTTGGACTCACAAATGTGAGCATAGCAGTAAGGATTCTCCCATGGTTTTTTTCCCCAAATCTTGTCTACACATCTAACAAGCACCAGATAAGTAGGGCAGATGTACGCGGCACAGATGTGACTGCCTTGCTTAGCAACTTGTCATTGGTACCAGTCAGAGTGCAGAACTTCACACAATTTGCTACTCAGATAAACCAGTGGGAAACTGTTATATTTCCACCAGATGTAGACAAAAGGAAAGGAATTGCGTCTCTCTCTCTCTGTAGTTGGCATATATGGGTGTATGAAAAGTAAAAGGCTGGGTGATTCCCCTACCCTGAAATGGTCTAATCTGTCTGCTTTCTGAAGATACTGAGGATATATAATAGAAGAAATCCACCAGGGACATTGTTTCAAGTGTCTCCAAATCAAGGCTTGCCATTTAATTTTTGGCTGTATGTTGTCATTCATAATCTATGTTAACTGCCAAATATTAAAGCTGAAATTTTAGGCATAGTAGACGTAAGACACAGCTTTTTTTCCCTTGATATTTTTTTGTCTGAGATTAGCCATTAGTCAGTGCGTATTGAACCTTCAAATTATTAATGCTTTCAAATTTGTCAACACAAACTGCTGCATGGATGGACAGAAGCTAACCTAGTCTCAAAACAGTAATTTTAGTAGTAAAACATATACTGTAATTCTGCAATTACACATCAAAAAATACAGTATGCAGCTCAGTATCATCATTCTTGAAATACTGTCTATAATAATGAGGTTTTTTTCCAATTTTTTTTTTTAAACTTTTTTGCTCTCACCTCCCACATGCCCTCGGTTTCTGTTATTAGGCTGCCACCACCTAGTAATGGAAATGAAAATGAAAAGCTGATGGAGAGAAGAGTAAGCCTAAAGCAGAGACCTTACAGTATAACCACTGCAAACCAAGAGAAGTAGAGCCTTTAGTTTGTGTTTTGAGTTCATAAATACACCTGCCATTTCTTTCTGAGGTTTAATTTTCCTTGCAGCTTGTTTTAATACTTCAACCAAGTGGAAGCTCAATATAGGAAAGTATTATAATGAATATTTCCTATTGTTTTATTTCCTAGCACCATAACCAATGAGGCAAATAATCCATGACCATTAAGCTTTCTGTGCAAAGAGTTGGAAGGCATGCAGAGCATACAGTAGCATGAATAA
>VXAL01010227.1:28532-51040 GCA_013399475.1 Chauna torquata | reverse complement strand
CACACACACTATTTTTCAAGTGCATCGATAATCCTTCAGTCTTGATCTATCTAATATTAGAATGTTTTTATGACTTCTTCAGAAAAAAAAGAAATACATCTTTAGACCATTGAAAAATTTAGGGCCAACTTTACAAGTGGCTTAAGAATGTCAAATTTTTTTTTTTCTTTACATGGTGAAGCTCAGCCATTGTCCCCCAGGTAAAAATAATAAGTAAAAAAAACAATGTTACCTCCATCTGAACACTTACATATCAGACTTCGTGTGATCATTACAGAGCCTTGTCACATCAAATAAAAGGCAGCAATTAAATGGTAGATACTAAGTACTTCCTACAGGCTTGGAGGATTTAAAGTTAGTCTCAGGAAAATGAGTATATGAATGTTGAATCTTTAGAAAATCTAATAAACAAGATATACATAAACCAAACTGTCTATGCAAATATCCCCAAAGCTTATTGCCTTTAAAATTCTCAGGCAAATATTCCAATTAGAGTCACTCTGAAAAAAGTAGTCATCAACTGACCTGACCCAAAACCCTGCCATTCCCACTGTCTCCTAAAGCAATTAAACTTTTGTTTTAATTGGCATGCTCAGTAAAGGTGATTATAATATTTTAAAAAAAAAAAGGAAAACCATTGAATCATATAAACCTTGTCCAGCAGAGACTAGGACACACGCTGTTTTCTTTTACCATACTGCTGTATTTCTGGGGAGCACAATCTTCCAGAGTGCACATTTTCAGCGAGACAGCTGAGCTGGTCAATTAGTAAGGCCAGGGAATAACACAAAGGATATGTACATCAGCCATCTGAAGCAAGGAAATTGTACGAGTCATTATAAAAAGTAGGGAGACTTAATCTTTTTCATTTATAATTAACGGAAGTGGTTGGAGTTAAAGACTAGGAACTGGAAGTCTCAGACTACTTCTAAGTTTATGAGTGGCTCTCAGCCTGACCTCAGTCATGTCATTCATCATTGTTTCAATTAACCTATCTGTGGTGTGTTGCTGTATCCAGCTAATGGATGTTTTCAGTGGACATCGAGATTGTCATGTAAAGGCGCATTTCAGTATCATTATTTCTAGCTATTATACTGCATGCTAAATAGATGCCAATGCACTGTAACAGGATCATATTGCTTCATTATAGGTTTAAATAGTACATAGTTTAATAGTTGAATCCTTACCTTGGTGCAAGTCTTGGATAAAGAACTCCTGTTTAAAAAAAAAAAAAAAAGGCACTAGTAAGGATGAAATCCTTACTCTCTTTAAAGACCCTTAACCAATGCTGCTTATTTCTGAAGTATGTTCATTGACTTGAACCCATACAGCTGCCTATGTGGGAGTTAATGAATTATGGTGCACTGGAAGTGTGGACTTCTTTATAGGCTTTCTCCTGCTCCTTTTTAGCCTGTAACCAAAAGATCTCCTCTAATAATCATGAGCAAGTTGCATTTCCTGGTAAACTTGTCTACATGGGGAAATAAGTGACTGGATCTGCAGCTCGTGAATTTACAAGATGCAGGATATCTTACACTAGCAGCCCACGTGCAGTTCTACCAACAGCACACACGTGAGAAGGTAGCAGTGGATGCCTGCTGCATTTAGCTTCCCAAGAGAAACTGGAGCCATCCTGGCCTGGTCCTAAGTGCACATAGCAACAGTTTCCCCTGGAAAGAGCACTATGTTTGGAGACCCATTTATTAGTAGCCTATTGTTTCTGGGATTGGTGCCAAAAAGGTTACTGGTTACATTAAAGTCAAAGATAGTATGGTATTTCTTTTCATCCCAGCAGGTGGGGAGATAATTTTTTCTTCCAAGTAATTGTCCAGTGCTACTCTGGACACTTAAGTCAACAATGTTGACTTACGGCAAACAGGGCATTTCTAGACGAACTAAGGACAGAGTTTGACACTCTTTTAACGTAGGTACTTTTGGAGAGGAGTTGTATTCTGTCTAACAGGTATGGTCAACTGGCTAATTTAAATAGTGATAGAGGGATGTCTCAGCTGTATAATCTTTGGGTTAAAATGCTTAGATTCTGTGGAACCGTATCTCAAGTCATCAAAAGTATTGATGAAACGTAACATAACTCTTCATTCTTCCAGGACTGATTTAAAACAAAAACAAACAAACAAAAAACTTTGTAATTTGCATTTGGAAAAAAATTTTTTTTGGGGGGGTGGGGAAATTTTTCATTGTGAATTACGTACCACAGACTAAATAATAAGGTTTTAGTTATCTCTGTGTGGGTACAGTTCAGTGGTCTACTTAGGATAATTAACAATCTGAATGCCCACTAAAATGGGTGCTATTTGGTGCTGTTCTTCACCACCTGAAATCAGAATTCATTGAAAAAGAGAATGTGCCAGACAAACTCCATGGATATTATAAATCCATTCTACCAACTCTGTCCTACAACTGGGGCAAAACCTTGGCCCAAGGGAGATCAGTGGAGCCCAAACTCGTTGACACCCTCTGGTCCTGGTTCACAAAAGTCATTTTTAAGTCAGTAACATATCTTGTCCCAGCCAAAGCCCCATTTACACTGTATATATTTTAGTATGCCTCCAGACCATACTCAGATGGAGGAATCTTCAGGCAGCAGTGCAAGTGGGTTACTGTGGCACTGTTCTCATGGTTCCCATCCTGAGGCACTGGGAGTGTGCAAACTGCAGACTTAACTGCTTATTAAGGAAAGATTTTGTTTTTCTTGATCACAAGAGTTGAATTCACCTGCATTTCTTCATCCCAAGAACACATCCATCCTGGGACACACTATACTCCAGGGCATGTTCAGACCTTACAGCCAGTTTTTAACTTGTTGCATATATCATTATTAGCCGAGAATCATGCATTTCATTCCACATTTCCTCATCAAGCCTGGAGAACTGCAGACAGTTTCACTCCCATGGAGAGAGAACCTTGCTCGATTTTGTCTCCCATTGTGATATCCCTCCTGACAGGAAGCATGGCTGAATGTGCAAGTTTCTCATTCAGTACCTTTGAAATATTTTTTAAACTGGGATAGATGCAGAAAAAGCAAAACTGGGGTTTCTGGAAGGTAACAGAATTCTGCCTTGATAATCTATAGCAGCTTTTAAATTCCCTGAGAGAGAAACATAAATGTTGATTTTTTTTTGTCTGTTTTACTTTCATCTGTGCACAGTTGTTCTGCTTAATAAGTTAATACATAACTAATATAAAGTTTATTTTTTATGTTTTCATAAATAGTTGCATTCCTACTTCAATAAGCAGGATCTTACCAGGCTTATGACATTGAACATTTGAAAAGGCAGTCATTTTTAGAGTGTCTTCTCCATCTTTTTATTAAGCTAATTATTTCACTTCATACCTTCTAGCCTGCCTTCCAATCAGCTCCGTTTTTTGTAATGTTAACTCAGCATTTTTTACCTCTAGAAATCTGTTTAACTCAGTGACCTCAATAGGCTTTTAAGGCAGTAGAAAATTAAATAATATGATTTTGCATTTGTTTCTTGTGAATTTGAAAATTCTCTGTTCCTTTTCTTCCTCTCTCAATAAAGTTTATGCAGNACTACAGTTTTACTCTTGTTAAGCTTGAATTGTCATTATGATTATACACCCTAATTCTTAGTATTCACTATTAATTACATTTAAATCCCATTAGATTTACAGTTGCCATACCCACTTTAATTTTCTTTTTACAAAACTGTTTTGAAGTAGTTCCACAATGTGAAACTGATCCTGCAAATGTGACTCATTTGTTGTTTTCAGTATGGGATTTGTGCATATAAATTAATTATGTAAGAGATTCTTAGATTCAGTAAAGGTTGCAGGTCATTTCAGATTGACTGCTTCTTGTAATCTCTGACCTGCAGAATTGGTTCCAAAAGCTGTTGAAGGACATCCTTAAGTATGAACTGCGGGTTTCATGCATTCCCTGGGTGTTTATTCTAGACACAGAAAATGCTAATCTCTAGAGAACTGGAAAGGTGCCTCAGTCATCTATTTGATGTTATCACAAATCTTTATGAGATGTCAGACAGTAATATAAAATTACATTTGTCTACATGTGTCTAAGATGCACTGCAATGAAAGGATTTTGACCCAGTTTGTTTCACTCTATTAAAAGCTCTTGCTTGTGGGCAAACTTGCTTATCAAAATATTTGGAGTATGGCCAGAATTTATCTGTACTATAGCTCTGTATTTGTCTTCTGCCATATGAATTACGCTAAAATACAATGCTGGGGAATACAAGGATGTACTGATCCCTTCAGACATCCACACTACTTGGATCAGGCTTTCAGGCACACGGGAGTAAGCAGGCGCTGCACATGTACCTCTCCAGAACTGATGGATGGGGATTTGGCAGAGCTGGGATGACCAAAACGAACAGGTTAAGAGGGTGCCATAGACACACGGAGCGCAATATGCTGCTGGACAAGTAGCAGACTACTAATCCTTCCCCTTTGTAGCAAGAAACAAGGGGAGCAGGACAGGGCTGTTATTTTGAAAACTGTCCTTGTGGCACAGTACTTCCCAGGGCTAGTCTAATTATAGTAGTGCTTCTTAGATCCACAGACACAGCTACAACTTAGCAATTTCTTGCCTTGAAATATTCTTTTAATTATGGTACAGATATCTCCTCCCAGTTCTTCAAGGGAGACAAGTATTGTTTCCTCCCCTTTCTTTTCCTGCTAGCGGTGCCTCCCATTCCATTCTCTCCTTTGTTGACTTTATTGCTTTTACAAGAACTGCATGGAAATGTCACTTCAAGTTTGCAAAACTCTTTACAGACTCGTTCTATCATAGTTCCCTGACCTCTGCTTAGTCCCAGTCCCACTCATAACCTACTTCATATATTCACCTCCCCTCTGTCTCTCCATGCTGGTAGAACTCCTTCACTTACCTGCAGTTTGTTCTTCCTTAATACAAAACAGTGGAGTTCACTTAGTCTTTAACTCTTATCTTTATTTCTTAATTCTGCAAATCCCCATTTTTTTCTTTACAGTGTGTTTTGAGGACTCCTCATGAAGGAATGTTGTGTATAAAACCAGGCCTCCTGATAATGTCTGGCATTGAATAGCATGAATGGAGGATGTTTTGGTACAACGTTTAGTACACAATATGCTTTGCAGTCTTAGCTAACTGTAACCTTATTTATACCAAATCTGTACATTTTGCTAAATTACTTTCTGTATGATCTAAGACAGTTACAATAAGGCAATATTAAAAAGTGTTAATTGAATGTCTCGTTTTTAAAACAGTATAAGATTTCTTTGGACCTTTACTAGTGCAATATCCTGATTTAAATGATCAAATGATTAAAATGAAATTGGATCACTGAGTGTTTCTACCTTAGGAAATAGTTGTACAGTCTGCTTCCCATAGCAATGTGTCACCCAGACTGATCTCTCGGTGAGGATGATCACAAGCCTCTCTGGTCTGCCACATCTCAGACCTCCTGGCAGGATATTTCCTTGAATGGGGAGGCCAGGATAACATGTCCTCTGGAACATGGGGTGGGCGTGAGGGGGGCAGACAAAATTAGCTAAATATTTACTTTTTGAGAATGCAATTAATTCAGGCAAAAATTGTAATGAGTACTATGGCATTACAGTGAATACAAATATAATATATTTCCTATAAAGCAAAATTTATTCCACTGAGACAAAGTCTTCAGCAAGATTTTGTGCCAGAAAATTACACTATTAAACATTTAAAAGAACATACAGCTGCTTGACTGTACAGAAAGGAAGTCAAGTTTATACACTTATATTATTTCTTATTATTTGAGCAATGTGTCCTGTATTTTATGTCAGGTATGTGCCAGAGTTCTGATTAATATGCCTGTTTGTGAGATTTTCTATTTAAACACAGAGCTGTGCATTTATTCAGTCTTCCAAAATCCTTGAAAGGAAAATTCTTCTGCACACGTGATCTTCCCACACTTAATTTTTTATGTTTATTTTCAGTTGGTTTTCCCCTAGGTTGCCACATTAAATTCATACGGTAAATAGATTTTTTCTCGGTATGCTAATAAAACAAACGAATTAGAAATCCATTATTTGTTTTACACTGAATGTGAAAAGCTCTTGATGATTGATTTACAGAAAGAAGCTGTGTACAGTTCTGGTACACAGACATGAACTTGTAAGAGGAGCAAACTTTAGCAATTAATATTATTATTTATCAAAAGCAACTGTGCTGTAGTGCAAAATTTGCACAAGGCACTGAAAGAGTAATAGATTTTGAGAGTGAGAATAACCAAGAAATCTTGGTTTGGTTGCAAGAAAACAAAACCTGACTTTGTGTGGGGAGGAGTTGCGCTGTTTTATTTGTGGATGCTCTTAGAATATATAAGTAGGAATATGAGTGGTTTACAAAAGTAAAACTTACTAATCAAAGCAGAACATGTAGGAATTCTAAAAAAGGCATCTAATTATTTTTTATCAAGAAAGAAAGCTGATAAAAAGATACTTAGGATTAAGTAAGAAAAGAATAAATTGGAGAAATTTTAAATGGAAAATTCTCCTTATGCCTTTCATCAGAAAGTAAATCCAATGGAGGCGTTGATTTTTCACTCCATAGTGTGATAAGCCGTTTTGTAAAACAGCAATAGTGTAATTGAAATCCATTTTACATCGTTTTCCCTTGGATGATTTAGAATTAGACCAATTTATATTCTGCGGCTGTAACCCAATGAGAGTATAAATGCAGCCACTAGAATTGTTTTTGTCCATGGGCGAAGCTAGTATCATTTACTGATTCATTACACTCTCAGCAGGGTCCTTTATTTCAAAAGCTACCTGGAATTATTACTGGCAATAGAACACCAAGTAAAATAAGATTTGCATAAAAAATTAAAGGGAAAATGATAATAGTGATTAAAACTAACATTTGATGACTATTTTGATTGGAATACCATGTTTAAATGTCTCAAACAGAGATGGAGGGTTTTTTACCCTCCAACTCCAACTTAGAATGCACCTATTTAACTAGAATATGTTCCTGATAATATGCCTGAAATAACAGACAGTGCTTCTGTTAATATTCAACAATATAAACATCAGGCAAAGGTTGTACAACTGGAAGCATAGAACATGCTTTCTGCATTAGGGTAATAATTTGAGAAATAACCTCTGTCCATCTAGGCCTGCTGATGTATGGTTGTCATAGTAAGTCAGTAATTGAGTTTTCTGGGTGTTTTGACCACTGGTACAAATTTGCAAAGCAGATTACACAGCAGAAACACAATTTCCATCCTGACCTTTATTATGCTGCTTTTTGTTGTGGGAATTGGAATGTTTATGGAGGGAAATACAGCCTAAGTGCACCTAATTTGTAAGAATGTGATTTCTGACATTAACCCAGTAAGCTTCATTTTGATTCATTTGATAACAGATTATATAAAGACTTCGCATTAGGGAAGTATCATAAAACTTATTATCTTTTATTACCTAGGTGGAGAATATTGGTTTAGATCGTTATAAATTGAAACTGAAAGAAAACTTCCATGTTCAGCTGCTGTGCAATGATCCTCAAGAAACCTGTTTCCCAATGATCAGTCACAGACCTTAACACATTCTTGTTCACATTCTTCACTATAAACTGGATATGGGAAAAATGTTAAGCATTTATAGATTTAGAGATGCTGTTTGAGGGTAAGGATGAAGCATCTACTTGAAAAGCCTCTGCAGCAGGTACTTTATCAGATGGTTCATACTTGTCTTGCGGCTGCCGTAATCTAGTTGTGTCACAGCCTTTGGAACTTAGTGGGATCTATCAGTTCTTGTCCCTTCTGTTGTCTCCTTGCTTGGTCTCTGGGGTATGAGCTTGCTGACACTAGCTCCATACGGTAAAGGGTAGCAGTCTTGTTTATTATGGACTGGAAGGCTACTTCTGCATTAGCAGATAGAGTAGACCAGAAGAAGCAGATTCACAGAGCAAAAGAGTTGATGCTGGGGACCTGACATCCATGCTGTATACTGCAGTTTTTCTTTTAAGGCAACTCTACTCTTGTCTCCTGGACTGAGTCACACTGGTGGCTGGAGCGCATTAGATGGCTCCCAGGGCACATTCTCCAGTTGGATTTCAGCTGAAAGAAATCCAGCTGCCACACTCCAGGACCGCTACATGATACAAAATGAAGCACAGTAGATGTGAACAATGGGAAAACTCACTCCAGAATGTATCTCCTAATCAGCACAGACACAACAGTGTGTGCAAACCCTGCATGGCGCGCAGTCAGGCAGATTTCTCTGGGATTGTTATTGTCAGCTGGATGCTTTTAAATAGACTTGACTTGCCTGAATATTCATCTAGGACTTGATGTTTGATGAAAAGGTGAAGAAAGGCACATTATGGATCTGTGATGTCTTGGAATGATGAGCTAGATTAGCACAAGTATTGCATTGGCATCCAGGCAGGTCTCAGTGATATAAACTTTGTTAATCTACTCTAAATTCAACTCTCGCAGAATGATAGACTGATGGTGAAGGATCATAAACTAATCAGCGTTATGTTTCACTTAGCTTCCTGCAATGTGTTCCTGCAGAAATGTGTGCTAATAAGTGCAGTTCAGTAGTACAAAGGCATATAGTGTCCAGGATTTAAGCTATGCTATTGGTGTGTTGCTTGGTTCAGAGCTGATTATGTGAGGAAAGGTGCTCGGACAGAGCTTAGGCTGAACTGCTTTAAATTTTACCTCTGCCTTGTTCAGACTCCCCTCTTGACACCTGAGCAATATGAAGGTCAAGCTGAAAAAAAAGCCAGCTTTTTTTTTTTTTTCCTCCTTGCTTTGGAGTTGCCTTTTGTGGGACACACTTTTGTGAGAGGCAATATTTACCTTGTGGAACTGTTGAGTATCCTCCTTCTAAGCCTGCAGGAAACACTTCAGGGATTCTTAAACCTGATTCAGTTTCAAGGAGGAGCAAATTCAAGCACTGGTAAGCATGCTTCACAGATCCTTTTGTTTCTTTGCTCAGTGAACAATTCCTGTGTTTCAGGGCTGCAGGTATAACGTGTGTTTATCAACGAGATCACTGATAACTGACATTGGCTGCTGTCCACACAATTTAGGAAAGCAATTTGTTTCCAGTAAACAGAGGGGAGTGCTGACCAGCTGCGTGTTACTGCTGTTGTATGAAATATTTATACCATGAATTGATTTCCCCGCCGTGGGTTAAACGCTTAGAACTTTTCATTAGTCCCCAGTTCTGTGTTGCACAAATGCAGGCACAGACACCCTGTTGCTGTTACTGATGAACAAGATTTCCCAAATTCTAATGTGATTATACATGCATCAAGGAAGGAAATATTACCTCCAGCATTGCATTTTGAGGAATCTGGGGACTGTGTTTTTTTTGCTTGTTTGTTTTTTGTTTGTTTTTGTTTTTTTTAAGTGTGTGTTTTGGGAGCATGTGCTCTCATGCTCTTGATGCCATGAAGATTTGGAAGGCAGCCTCTTGCACTCAGTTCTATGTTTTTTTGAATGCAAATCTATGGCAAACTGCCAGTTTTACAAGAAACACAGCATCTTATATTGTGGCATGAAAGCACGTATGCATGGTCATTCATAAACAGTTATAGCATAATAAAAATGTGGAAATAAACTTGGGTAGCCTATTTAAAGTCAGAGGAGCTGTGCTGATTTATGCTAGGTTGAGGGTCTTCTCATGCTTAATAATTTGGGAGTTGCTCCTGATTTTTTCCTTTTAAAGTTACAGCAGAACACCTTCACTCATCTCTGTGTACTGACCTTTATTATGTGACCTTTACACCCTTCACATGCTTAAGGAATGCTCTTGGCAGAGGTATTTTAATATAGAGATATGTGAAAAGCTGTCTCTACTGATAACCATGGTAGGTTACTGTGTTGGAGAAACTTGCCTCTCCTTTTATGCTTCTGGATTCAAATAGACTCATTTCTACCTATGGCAGGAACTAAGAATGATTAAATAATATGCGTCTAATAATTTATTAGAACAACTTTGCCCTTCTTTCTCTTCACAAATTGTCTGCAAACAGATTGTGCAACTCTAATATGTTAATGGCTGAGAATTATTTGAACATTTTTTTAGCAAATATCTTTTGGTCTGCAGATTATTTGAATTGCAAATCATGACTGCTAAAATGAAATATAAAACTGCAAATAGATCTGATTGAGTATTACAGGAGAAAAATTTTTATGGGAATATATTGATTTGTCAAAATAAACGTTACAAAAACATATCTATCTGGGGAAAAAAACAAACAAACAAACAAAAAAACCAAAAAAACCACTTTGTTGAGAGAAAGAAATATCCGTAGTCCAGAAGGGAGTTCTTGTTTTGAGAGCTCCAAACAGCTAGCTTGAGGTTTGGTTCTTTCTGAAGCAGTTGAGACAACCAGGTTGAAGTCCTTGTTTGTACAGGAGAACAGCATCTTACCTTCCCTCATCCGGTGGTGTGTGCTGATGCAGACATTTCATTCTGAGAAAAAGCTGTTTTGATACACTCTTTGTAAACAGCTACCTTTGTAAAAATAATTAAATATAAGTTGGCAGAATTTACAGTAGTTTCAATATTCCCTGAAAAGTATATTAATCAGGACTAGGGTGAATAGTGGCTCCTACACCTGTCAGTAAGACTTAACTTTTCTGATCATATGTTCTGCTTTTTCATGAAAAATTCCTTGGAAATTTTTAAATATTAACATTATTACAGTGTTCAATAGGAGAAGACGTTACGACTTGGAAAGCATTAAGCATCAGAGAAACTATTTGCCACTTGCTCCATCAATAGTTTCTTAAATAATCAATGTGAATAATGTACGGTCTTTTCTATCTGTTGTGGTTTAGCCCTGGCAGGCAGCTCAGTGCCACACAGCCGCTCGCTCACCCTCCCCAGGTGGGATGGGGAGAGAATCAGAAAGGTAAAAGTGCGAGAACTCATGGGTTGAGATAAAGACAGTTTACTAGGTAAAGCGAAAACAGCGCGCGCAAGCAAAGCAAAACAAGGAATTCTTTCGCTACTTCCCATGGGCAGGCAGGTGTTCAGCCACTTCCAGGAAGCAGGGCTCGTCACGCGTAATGGTTTCTTGGGAAGACAAACGCCATCACTCCCAACGTCCCCCCCTTCCTCCTTCTTTACCCCAGCTTTTATGGCTGAGCATGATGTCACATGGTGTGGAATATCTCTTTGGTCAGTCTGGGTCACCTGCCCTGGCTATGTCCCCTCCCAGCTCCCTGTGCACCCCCAGCCTCCTCGCTGACAGGGCAGCACAAGAAGCAAAAAAGTCCTTGGCTCTATGTAAATACTGCTCTGCAACAACCAAAAACATCGCCACTATTTTCATCAAAAATCCAAAACACAGCATTGTGTGAGACTCTACGAAGAAAATTAACTCTGTCCCAGCCAAAACCATGACACTATCCAGCACCAAGAATTAGAGTATAAGTACTGGTAGGTATATAGCCAACAAGGAATAGATATAACACCATGGTTTCAGTACAGTTTTGGTACTATATTAAAGGACCAGGCTAGCAGAATACTAGACACTTTGTGTACAAGAAGGGTTGGGGTTCTTTTGGGTGCAAGCACTGTGAAAGTCACTCAGTTGTCCCCCTGGGGAAATTTGGGATATGCAGCAAATGGGAAGGTGTGTTAGGTCAGCACTTCTTTTCGTGAAAAGTCAGCTCTGTGGACAGTTATGTATAACTGAAAGGACGCTCCAACCTGGACACGCTTCATGTCCAAATTCTGTGTGTGTGTAGGAACTCCAAAAGAATCTTACAGCTGCTTTAGCCTGCAAACCCACCTACTTCTGAATTATATCCTCCATCTCCTAAAAGGTATGTCTGTTACTCCAGGGAAGGTAGAAAAGTTTCCAGCAAGCTTTGAGGTGGAGAACCAGGCTTCCATATTAACACAGAGCCTGGAGAAATTTAAGTCTAGCAAGCATGATTATACATGTTCTTTAAACTTAGGACATTCTTTGGAAGAGAGAGCAGTAATAACAGTATTAATGACAAGTAAACACAAAGGGAATGTTTACTTTTTTCAGGTCGTATAGTTATGTATAAACTATAATGTATTTCTCTATTTTTTATTCAGACCTAGTACTGGAGAGGGACATTCACTATAGCTATTATCTGCTGTTGACAGAAGGCTTAGGTGAGATGAGTATGATAACTGTATTCCTGACACTTCCAAGTATATAATAGTAATAGATTGATTAAATGGTCTAAAATCAGCAAGAGAAATTACATAATAATTGATGCTTTCACACTGAAATGAAAGCTTTCAGCAGGAAAGTTTAATTATGAGGAAAACCTGATTTTTTTCCTGGATAAAAAGAAAAAATTATGTGCAGTAGTCCAGAAGAAAAGCTAAAACAGTTTATGTTTAAAGAAGAGGAAAAAAAAAAAAACTAATGACATTTGAGAGTAGTTTCCTTGGGACACTGTGATTCTTCTTCTCTAAAGCTATTCAAATTTGCTATAGTACTTTATACCTCTAGCGCAGTGGACGTGGGAAATGGTTCTTTTTGCAAACCATGGGCATCTAGTGAGTAATTGCTGCAGATCAAGAAGCCAATCTGTTCCAGACAGATTATACTTAGGGAAATAATGAAAAAATCAACGTAGGGGTACTGACTTCAATGATGTTAATACCTTTTACAACAATTAAGGATTTTGTTCAAAATACTGAATATTTGCTCTCTTCCCAGGGTTTATTTTCAGGACTAGCCTAAGTTACAACAATAATTCAAATGGAAATCTCAGAGTAAATGAAGCTTCAATCACTGTTCTGTACTAGAAATCAGAGATTCCTGATCAGTAGCATTCTCAATGTAAGGATGCTTCCTTAAATGAAGTTAATGTCTGCATTAAATACTGTGGTGCTTGTATATAAGAGCCAAGATGGATACGTTTCCTACAGTGAGTGAGCAGTAAACAAATAGTTTTTCTCTGCAGGTTTCTAATATTTCTCAAAAGAAAGCCTGTCACCCCATCACAGTTGGTTGCCTTCTCCAAAATGGTACAAATTTAGTGGCAACTCTAAGGTTTAATTTGCATATATATGATTTGGGTCAAAATTGATAACTGTAGCAAAAATATTGGAAACATGCACAGACAGTTGCTGTATTTCTATATAAAGTATAACAAACAGATCCGTATACATTAGATTTATAGTTATGTCAGCATTTTGAAGTATCGAAATTCTGATCCTATATGTCCTGTATATTAAATGGTCACAGATTTCCTCCTGATGGGAGACAAACATCTCTGGCCTTAGATCCAGGAAGCTATCTGTATCAAGCACTTTGGAACAATTTCTTTTATTTTTTAACAGCAACTGCTGAAAGAGAAAATTTAGTCTTCCTTTTGCTTTCAGATACACCTATGAACTATATCTGTCCCGCGGGTAGTAAACAGATATTGATTTTCTTCATAACAGAAATACCTTATTACAGTTATTAAACTGTAGACCTTCCTTTATGATATAAAAAAAAAATTATAAATTGATGAGCTAAAGAGGAGTTACGTTACAAACTTGTTTTCTTTTTTGTATTCATCAAACTGTAATTCAAGCTCTGAATGCAAAGCCTCTATCTGCATTGCCTTTTCCACACAGCAGCAATTGGCATTTAAAATAAATGCTGATATAATTATAAAAGCATTATGTCTGTTAGAGCTGTTAATAGTCACATTACTTCATTTTTTTTATTCTACATTTGTCAAAATCCTGACAGCATACTCTGGAACAATGTTAGATTGAATGTTGATATTGTTACTCAACAAGAAGATTGATTATGTCTTAATAGGATGTATTCAGTGCATACTACATGAAATTATCATCTTAAATGAACACAAGCATTTATTTAGCATTAACTGAAATTATTTAAATTCAAAGAATTTTTCTTTCTGGTTAGCATTATATTATAAAGGCTTTAGTAACAACTATGATATGGTAGCACACTACTGATATATTAATATGCATGAATACATAGTTTATAAACAGAATTATAAATAGATGTATTGAGGCATTGTTGCATTGTTACAGAAAATACTAATATCCACAGAATAGTACAAAACTCTATTGACAATAAGCATTAAGATAGCCTGAAAATATACTTAAAACCCTTACAAGTGTTTTCAACATTCTGTACGGTGTTTGTTTCTCAAGCAGTGTTTGTTTTGATCTTAGCAACTGAGTACTTTATGTGAATTTGAGAATTCCTATTCTCCCCTTCTATTTTTTAGGTGAAGTACTGTAGTGCCAAGCGAAGGCTTAGGTGTTGTGGCATAAAGTGTGCCCTTTTCTGTATATGCAATTTATAGATCTGTTACACTGGATGAAGACCTAGCTAAAGACACCCAGTCAGAAGGAAAAACTGAAGTGACAGTTTCTGGAGTCCTGTTATTTTCTGAGCTTTGGTGCCCACCAGCAGTTTTTAGCTAGGTGCTTGTGTGAGGCAAGAATTCACAGCCTGAAATCTTTTGCTGGATCCTAAAATTCACTGGAAGAGAAACTGCAAAATACACTGAGTTGGGTGGCAGGCTGATGACGTGAATAAATACAAAAGGGAAAAATGACATTTTTGTCAAAATGATTCTTTTCAACCCTTCTACATATAGTTTAAATATGGGAAGTAAGAACAATGTTGTGAAGGTCTGCAGGAAATACGTTGAGTGGCTGTTGAAACATCTTTGAATAGCAGATGAAATAAAAGACTAAAGTAGCCCAAAATTCTGAGTCCAGTGCATCTTCATATGTTATGTAGAAGGTTAAGCCTTGATCCACATTCTTCTCAGTTCACGTTCAGCCTCACAAATGGATTTCCAAATACCCAATACTGTGTCCTTCCTGAAAATATATTATCTCCTGAAAATAACTAGATAGCTGTATTGAAAAAACAGAAAGCATTATTTTAGTAAATAAGCTTCCCAAAACACATTGTGTCTGACTTTAACAGTGACCAGGCTTTCATTTTTCAGCCAGAATGAGGTGCCTTTCATACATGTGCAATCCATATGCCAATTTTGTAGATTAGTTTTAGTCATAACTAGTTCAGGTGCCAATGGCAAAAAGAGGTCTTTGTTACAAGACATGCTCTTCTTTCTTGTGAATCTGCATTACCTATTCTGCTTTTCTTTATATTCAGATAAGAAGTCTGACCAAAAATTTTGAACTTCAGAAGTTAAGCATTTCATTCAGATTAGGCACCTAAATAAATGTCTTGATTTTCAAAAGTGCTGAGTCCATAACCCCAGTGAAGTGGTGCAAAGCTGCAAATGTATTCATTCATTGACAAATACTTCTGCTTGAATTAGGAGCCTACCTTCAGGAGACAGAAAAATTTGGTGTATCTGTTTTTGATGGGGTAGAATAGCAAACTACATTTTCTATTACCTCCTCCCACACCCAAATATAAAAGTTACCATGGCCATCAAGTCTAGATAAACAACAAATTATTCACGGCTTGGGTATGTTTCTTTATTAAAGTGCCAGAACATGATTTCTGTTCCTCACTTTGGTAATACTTTTTGTGATCTTTATCAAGTCATTAAGATCTTAAACTTCAGTCCTGCACTGAAGCATGTGCACTAGGGAGCATTGTGTTCTTGAGATCATCAGTGAAGAGAACTACTGAAATGGCTTCTCTCCCTAGACTCTGGCAGAGGTGCTCAAAAAAGTAGACACTTCATTTGAATTTCTAAAGATAGATAGAAAGAAGCCAGGCCTTAGTGAAGACATCAGCTTCTCAGATATTGCACTTCCTTACCAGATAAATAAAAAAAGAGAAGATCCATAGGTCACATTTCCAAAGACTTTGTACGTACGAAGTTGCAGAGAGCAGTACCAAGGCTCTGAGAGGCCATGTATATAACTGGAAATTCAGAACTTGGACATGTCTGAAAATCCTAGTGGTCACCTAGAGGTCCTAAAATTTTATTGTAATCTTGCAAGTAGTTCCACTTGTTTCAGTCTTACATTTTGAGTCCTACTGTACTGAGGATGCTGTCAATTCCAGCTGAGTTTAAATGGCACGTGAATGCTTTACAGCCTGCAAGTAGTAGCACATACCATGATTTGGACTGTTACTGCTGGTAGTGTGAAGCACTACTGGTGGCTTGCATCTCTTAAGTCACACACTTTTTTTTTTATTGTATCTGTAGGAAATATTAAAAGCTTAAACCTTGGCAGAAAATCATCATCTCGTTCCATTCTGCACTACCTACAAGTTATCATCTGGTTTATTCTGATTGCATGTATCCACAATGAATTGTTTATTTTCCTCTGTTGTGATTAGATCCTGCTGGCTTTGTCAGGAATGTGAAAATCTGAAAAAGTGCCTTTCTGGTGTCTTGTTGCTTACCAGGGCTGAACCAGTTATGTCAAGGCTGCAGGGGAGTGAAATCTGATACAAGTGTTAACACTGGTGAGAATGGCAGTGGGTGGACCTTCAAAGAAAAGCACTCAAGACACAGCTCACCTCCTTGGCAATCCAAACAATTTGCCAGTGTCACCCCTGCCGTGGCTAAATGACTAGAGTGAAAATTTATGGGGAAAGGAATGGGTCCCCTGCTGTAATTATACAAACTCTCTCAACAGTGCTACCCTCCACAAAGTCACAGCCGATAAATACTAAGCCACACAAACAGCAACTTAATGTTCATTTATTAAAATTACCTATTATCCTTTTTAGCTGTAGATCCACTTTCTTGAGAGTTGTTGCATATTTATATCATTAATGTCTCACTATCCAAATAGCATAATTAATTGATGGTTTTGCAGGCGTGTGTTTTAGGGGCTGGGTCACTGCTTTGAACAACAGGCAGCCTGGGTTTAGTGACAGCAGATGTCATGGTGCTGCAGCAGTCTGAGCGACTGTAGGGTCCCCAGATGCTACCATTAGTGGGTGCTGCATTTATCCCTAGACTGCACACTGTAGGTGGAGGAGGGTAGGAAGGCTGATGGAGGAGGTGAAGGCGGGCTGCTTTTCTCCCCCTCTCCCCGGTCCACGAGCATTCATTTCTCACAAGTGCAGGGAGAGACCACACCGGGGTGAAAGGCCTGAGCCCTGTGGAGAAGGAAGCAACCGGGAGCTGCCACGCGGGCTCACACTGCTGCCCTGCCCTGCCCTGCCCTGCCCTGGGGAAGCCCTCCGTAGCAGCAGCGGCTGAGGATCACAGATCCCCAATCCCATGTCCAGGATTTACCAGTGTCGTGACAAACCACACAGATCCAAATAATTGCTGCTAGTGGCTGAGCTGAATTAACTGATCTAGAAGTGTGAGAAATGCTAAAAAGTCCTTTACATGCAATCTCCCTGCGTAAAGAGAGCATCTGATGGGAACAAGCCTCTTCTCTTGGGTTTGGATGTGTTCAGAGTTGCTTTCTCTAACAAAGCAAATATTTGGTGACAGAACTAGATGTAGAAAGTGCTGCATAGCAAGAAACTGTGAAGTATTCATAATGATATGAGATACTACTCAAAATTCAATGTTTTTCACATTCCGTTGCGAGCTTAAACATTGGACTCCTGTCACAGAAATTTCTGCTGTAGTAGACACAATTTCTAGCATAAATGGGCTTGCTTTCAACAGAAAATGGGACAGTTTTCAAAGGAAAAAAAGGCCAATTTGTAAGTAAGAAAGGGCCTCTTTTTGAGCAAAGAGGTTTATAAATATGAAATGATAAATGGCTTTGCAAGTTTTCCATAGAATAATAAAAACTTCCTAATGAAAATAATGAAAAAGTTATTTAGGGGAGGGGAAAGAGGCTCTATGCAGATTTTAATACTTCAAAAACATTTTAAAAAAATAAATATATGAAAACTGTAACTCTTGTTCCACTCTATAACCTGAATTTGTATTGGAGACGTCATTAATATTTCTTTGTGTATATTTATATTATGACATAAATCAAAATCCTGTTCTGAGTTTGCTGTGTTCTAAGATGAATTTCATGTAATAATGTTGTAAGACTTAAGGAAATACTTTTCTTATGATCCCCTAAATTGCAGTGTCTGATTTTCTAGTAGTCCATATGTTTTTAGATATAAAATTTAGACTAAATATATCTTCTGGCTTGATTCATTGATTTTACATGCAAATATATTGCTTCATAATAGCTGATATGATGAGCAACTGATCTAGTTGCATTTGTCTTGGCCTAAAAATGCTTCAGGATCTAAGTACTAAGGAACTGGGACCTCCTTTTAATGCATGCTCCAAAAAAGGTGTTGTGAGGTACCCAGGAAAATACGCAATGTACCATTTAGTGAGAGCTTTCAAATCAGTTATCTATGGAGTAGACTGTGTGGCCAAAGAGTTTGCTTTGCTAAGTTAGAGATGAAAATTAAGTCTTTTCTAAATTTTAAATGGTGAGAGGTTCTCTGCTATGGGCTAAGCCCTACTCCAGCTTCTTTGATTCTGCTTTATAAGGCAGCATATGGGTGGCAGGCAGTGATCAGTGTGTCGCTATATGGAATTTCACACCAGTTTTCTGCCTGCATGTTAATTCTCTGGAAGCCTGTTAGCTGAAGGACATGGAATAAGTGATATCAAAGATGTGCAGCCTTGGTTCTTGTATGCACAGATGGCTGATAGAGCTGGTCTGAGGTTAAAAAAGCACTTGAGCTTTGATGCCTTAGCCACTCTTTCAGGTACCATTATGTAGCTTTGCTCCTGAGATCCAGACTTGTTTTTCAAGGAAGTTTTGAAAAACCACCCTTGAGCACATGTGATATTCTTACCATCTAGCTTTAAAGGTGACTGCAGCACTTTCCCATCTGTGTCCTCCACTGATGATGCAGCACATATGGTCTTTGGACAGATGGTTCCATATGAAGCAGCCATACAAATGGGGAAAATATCCATTTTAATTAGGTGCCCAGTTTTGTCTCCAGTGAAATCCATGTCAAAACTCTCTACGACTTCCATGGGAGCAGGTTCTCCTGCTGATAATAACTCCTTTTGATGGGATGTATTAATACTCAGTTGTCCAGTGAGCAAAGAGATGTACTTCATGTCTGACATGAGAGAGGTGAATTACAAATGCTGTAACATTTCCATTGCAGAGCTGTGGCTGCACTTTTTTTCCAAGTCATGGTTGTTTTTCAGGGTAGTTAAAATAAAGATTGCTTTTCCTGCAGACCTATGCAGTTAGTGCTGTCTAGTTCTACAAGAGGTAGACAGTCTGATGAGTAACATACACAGAAATTGGATACACAGATGTAAATCATTAACATTACTATTCACATTTGCTTTGTACAATAACAGGCAGTTGTTGCATGTTTTAGAAACTACTTTCTTGTTTCTTACAGTGAAGCAAACTTAGTTTACCATTCTAAATGCTAATATGCAGAATGAATGAGATTTAATAAAATAAAATGAATGTATATGCAGATTGTGACATTAATATTTGATTATGTACCCATCATAACACTAATGAGGCAAGCTGCGAAATACTGGTGCACTGAAGTGAAAGCTTACTCTTAAAGAGCAGGTATATTTTAATTTCTTCCCTTTTTCCTAGTCTTCTTAAATATGAGGATAGGTTATATACTGTTTACCAATATTCACCTGTATTCCTTCAGATGGTACTCCAAATAAGGTTTCTGTAGTAGCAGCTGAAGTTCAGAGAAAGCTGTGCTGCTCTTTTGGTAAAATATTAACTGTGTCACCAGATCCATTTCTATGCTATGTTTTGTCAGACCAAATTAAGTTTCAGATTTGTTTACTTTAATGTGAAGTAAAAGTAATATGTAATTTTTTGCTTTCTTTAAACTTTTCCTTTTCTGTTATTTTTTTCAGACTATGGAAACCCCAAAATACGAGCTGGTTATAGAAGCTAAGGATATGGGTGGTCTTGATGTGGGACTAACTGGAACAGCAACTGCCACTATTCTTATTGATGACAAAAATGACCATCCACCAGAGTTCACCAAGAAGGAGGTAAGAATTTGCCATGTGTTCTACAAAATATTGCATGTAATCGTAATTAGCTTGTTTCTAAATATAAAAATGTTCCTTAACAGAAGAGGAAAGTACTTAAAGACATCTTTTTAGCTCAATGTAATGGACTTTCCCAGAGCTGTTCTTTTCTTCTTTTACATTAATAAATTTGTATGAATCATTTCCAAAGCATGGTGCAACCACAAGGTAAAAAGTTATGTCAAGGGATGTAATTTGGAGCTTTGCTAGTGGGATGAAAACCTGTAAAATAAATTTACTAATGGTAACTTTCTCCTTTTGTTCCTGTGGGGGAAAACAGTGTTCCTTCCTGCCTACATTCTAGCTTAGGGCTTTTGATGATAGGGAACATGGATGAAAGCAACACGTTTTGTCCTGGCTTCAGTACTTCACCTGCTAGAAAGCTGATGTTGTCAGTTCTGTAATGATAACTCTAGTCCTAAAAGCTTTAAATTCAACCTACATGTGAAATTTTCAAGAAAACTTTTTTTTTTCCCTGCAAGTTGAATTCTACTGAACAATACTGAAAAGTCTGAAACAAAACAAAACAAAAGATATTCACTGCCTGCAGGATTGTGTAGCACTGCTACAGCAAAGTTTCTGGTTTCAGGCAAAGCATCCACCCAATTTTCTGCCCTTCCCACGCTACTCCTTTCCCTCACCTACATTTATTATTAGTGTGCATTTTTTTTTGCCTCTGGTATCTGGAGAAAATTAAAGAGTGTCAGAAGTTTTATCTAATAACAGTTGATATGGATTTTGCTATAAATTTTTCCTGAAGCTCTGCAGGTTTTAAGAAATATTCCCAAAAGATGAGAAGTAAGCAGTAGGGATACTGATTTTCAGGTAATTTTAGAAGAAGAAAATGAAAGCCTGTTTTTGTAAAAGTCTTGTTTCTTCTTCTTTAGCTTTGTTTTTACCTTTATATATCTTTTTGTTTCTGGCCTAATTTTGGCAGTTTGGCAACAGATTATATTGAAATAAATTACTGCAATTTTCTTTGAATAATTACTTCTTTTATAAATGCAAATTGGATAAGATTAAAAAAGAAGGGAGGAGGAGTTAAAAAAAAAAAGGCAAAAAGAGTAAGAAATAAGAAACAATGACAACTTTGCCAACAGGAATATTAGTTTTCACTGATCAGTGGCAATAGCTATAATTACCTGCTTTGGCAAGAGCATTATAGCCACCTGAAAAGTAATATGAAGAGCCTTATCCAAACCTTTCAAGTATGTAGGTGATAACTAAGTGGCTTTGATCTAACCATTAATTCCCTTAGAATTGCCCTTTGGATCAGGCTTTCAGTGTTCTGAAATCTGTTTCCTGACAACCTGTAGATGAAATATATTTAAATTGTATTATTTTAGCCATCTGGAACATAATTAACAATGTATAAGGACAACTCGTATTTAGAAATAGGAACTAATTCATCAGCAGTGAAAACAATTTATGCCATTCAGAGTACTATTTACTTGAATTTCCAAATTTTCCTTTCAAAAGAAGAAATCTGTTTTAATTATATATCCTGTTTGCCTTAACGATTTTCTACAGTAATTTTGGTTAGCATGTTAAAAAACTTGGGTGCCTCCCCAGCCACCAAATGTACTGTTAGAGTGTCTGTTTCTGTGGAAATTCAGAAATGTTTATAAATTCATTTCAGTCAGTGATAGTAAAAGGTAGTCTGTACTCTTAGAAGGCTGGTTGTGTCATTATAGAAATAGAGCAGCAAGTGTGAAGAGACAGCATCGCGTAGCTGTCTTTGAAAAGTCTGGTCTCGTATGTCTTTCTTATACCTTATATGACACAAATTTTCCTGTAGAGATCTCTTTTTTTTAATACATTATGACATGGCTTTGAACCTTTAACTACTATTTAGAGATTTTAATGACCTCAGGAGTCTTCCCTTTGCCTTGCTAAGTCGTATTCTTATTCCATGATAAAGGCAGGAAAACTCAGTCTTTAGACGTATAGTATCAGGCCCCTTTATGAGCATATGCTCTATTTAAAATATGTGGTGTAAGGGGAGGGAGAGTGTCTATTAATAAAGCTAATGACACTTTCTTTGGCTTACTGCTTAAAGTACTTAGCTATTGTATTTTAATACTAGTTGCATACTACACGCTGCAATACTATTGATTTGAAGAAGACTTGAAAGAACAAGACATATTCTACAAGATAACTTCTGAAGCAGAAAGCTCAAATAGAGTAAATCTGAAGGTTTGATTTTTATGTACTTAGAGATTGGCTGCTTTAGTATTAGGTTTTTATAGTATTGCTGTATTTTCCCAGCTATCTTCCTTCTCTTTAAAGATACTTTCTCTCAGTGACTTTTTCCATTTTATAAAACAAATGAATATTTACTGGCCTATATTTTCTTCTGACAGTATAATTTCTACCTAGAATTTATTTGTCATATGCAGTTGGTGTAGCTTGATTAAGCCAGGTTTTCAATGCATTCTCTTCATCTGTAAACACAAGGGCCAAATTCATTCCTGATACAACACAGTAAAAGCCGATAAAGTTGTAAGAGCTGGATTTGATTTTAAATATTTTTTCACC
>VXAL01010227.1:4433-17051 GCA_013399475.1 Chauna torquata | reverse complement strand
TTTTTAGAGATTTTGTTGTTGTTCAATTCTCTGCATATTATGGAATATTTCCAGCTACTTAGTTGTCTAGTCTTCTTGATATCTAATTTGCCTACTGCTGAATTTTTCATCTTTTTGCATCATCCTTCAAACTCTCCTTTGCCTGCTTCATCATTCTTTTAATAATAAAATGCACATACACACACACACACGCACACAAAAAGGTCTTCTCTTTTGGTCTTTCTCCCTTTCAAATCCACTATTTAGTTAACAATCTGTAATTAACCTTCTCTGAATTTTAATAATTACCTTTAGGTTTTACTTCTCTGAAATCCTTGAGTCTATCACTGACTCTCAGAGCTTGAACGTCTAGTATCCCTTAAATATATTTCTGCTCCTGTTTCCAGTTCCTGCTTCGGCTCTACCAAGACTAATTTCAGTGATGTATCCATTGACTCCTCTTTGATAAGTGTAACACCTCTTTTCTCTCTCTTCTTATTTTTGTCACTTTCCCCACTGTCTTTTTATATGGAAAACTGTTCTTGTAATATTTCTTAAAATGCTATGTTTCTGTCCTCTGTCACCTCACGATCCTCTTTGTCTGCATGATTTTTCTTCTTTAATTTCTGGAAGATCTTCCTTTTTCCATTTCTTGACGCTCCCCCCCAGTGAACTCTTCTTCATCCCCTCACTGTCTGCTTCCCCTTGGGAGCCACCTTTCTGTTTTCATCACTTAAACTGATTGTTTGCTTATGACTTGCAGAAGTCTACATACACTCTTTGTCTGCCTTCTATAAATCGAGTCCCATCACTGTCTGCTTCCACACGTCATCTCATTTTTTTTCTTTTATGCTTTATTTCCTCCTCCTCAGCTCATTTGTTTCGACCGCCTTCCGTCACTGAGGCCAACAGTGCCCATACGTTATGCTGTACTGTCAGATATTCTTAGATCAATGATTCTTCTTCATTTAGAAGACTGATGGTAAGGATAGTGCTGCTGTCCTCAACAAGTTTAAAGGGTTGAAAGCAATCTTGTGGTTCAAAAAAAAGTTTGAAAAAACTAGGCAGTTATTTGAGAAACTTTCAAAACAAACATAAGAAAAATGAATCCTGCTAAATAAGCTTATATCTAAACAAATGGTTGTCTGTTGCTGAAATAATACCAAGGAGAAAGATTTATCTGTTGTATTGATATTCTTAGCTGTCTGTATCCAAGCTATGTCTCCTGTCCAAAGAGCGTTCCATACAGGTGTGAATACAGGATTAGACCGTAATGTAAATCTGGATTTTATACGTATATATATGTATATACATAGAAACACAGGTCCACAGACATTTGCCTGCATAAACCAAAGACCAGACATTTTTGCATCCTAAAATTGCATTTTCTAATATGGATTAAATCAAAAATGAAATTTGGTTTGGTTTTACTTGTCTGCTTGAAAATAACACAACTCACATTTGAAAACAGAGAACACTCTAGTTGATTAATTGATTCAGTGTTGAACTAAGCTAAGAAAAAAGTGTATGTTTGAAGACAAATGAAGGGCATGTTTTCTAAGTTAGCAGCTCTGACCTTTTCAAGTTTTCCATCTTAAATAATAATTGAAGCCATGAGTAAATAAATCCAACTTTGCCTGCAGATGTTGAACTCTTTAATGTCCTTTTACTCTAACATAGCCACTGCCTGATATTAATGGCAGAAACGCTTTTATCATGCCCCATGCTGGGGCTGACTGGTAGTCTCTAGGAACTGTTTTCTTTCCTCTAGCCATATGATTAAAATACAGTTCTAATCAATAAATCTGTATGGTTTCTGTCAATGGTAAGTGTTCGCCTAGGGGTCTTCTGTGTCCCAGAGGTATTTCTTTTCTGCAGTTCTTCTGTATTCACCAGAGAACCAAATTACTATAAGTCTTGTTTACCTAGGCTGCCTGTTGAGGTTGTTTTTGGACTGCCTGCTGGAAACGGAGTGAACAATACAGAGCACACAAACACACTGGCTGGTATATACAGATATAGATGTTAGCAGTAAGGTACCTGTCTTACCTCTCCTAACAATACTGAGCTCCAGCATATCCTCTGTGAAGAGTTTGCTTTAGGAAGATTAAATATTTAAGTATGCATTCTTCACTCATTTCCGATGCTAATGGGTAGCAGTGTAGGGTGGATCACAAAAAGAGCTCTTGGATTCTGGCGTGATTTCAGCTGAACTTCACCACCTTTCAAGGATGTCAGGATTGCCTGCCTGTTCTCCCTTTTCCTGAATGAGGATCTTCTCAGTTGATCAATGAGGCAATATGTGAGCAACTAATCAATTTTAGATTTTCTTTCATCTAGTAGCAATTGCTTTAATGCAATCGATTAAAAGGAAATTTTAATGATATCACTAATTGTGCTTTTAAATGAAACATGACAGCTATTATTGAACTATTAATTTATTATTTCCCATGGTGGTAAATTTGGAAAATCAAAACATTAGCTTTTGAAAAGTGACATCCCCTGCAGTCTCACTTGTTTATTTCTTAAATTAGCATGTCATCCTTGGAAATAATGGTAACATAGAGACAATGAAGTTACTGTATTCAACTCATAACTTTTTCCACTTCCCTTTTTTTTTTTTTTTCTGTTATGGAGATGCAAGAGAAAGGTAATATTCCTGCCTGAACTCTGCAGAAGGTAGTACCTGCTTCTAAGCATACATGCAGCCATGAAAAGCATCTAGTTATTTTCTGTAAAAGACTCCCTTTAACGGCAAGTACTAGACTGTAGTTGTCTATAAATGCAAACAGACTAGGCACTAGTCAGCAGAAACAAATGCATTCAGTTCATATTGCACATCTTAATTATTTATTCAGAAATAATAAGCATGGTTTGTCAACACTTACAGAGAGGATTATCTGTGTTACATAGTAAAGCTATTGTAATATCCTTGGTGGACAAATTTGTAATTGTTCAGGGAGCACCTTATTCATTTTTAAATGCCCAGAGTCCAGGATATAGGTTGAAGCTCACTTATTCCATAAATTTATTTTTCTTAAATTCATAAAGTATGGGCAGCATTACAAATGTTAATGCTACTATTATAGGATCATAATTTAAAAATACCAGTGTTCTCAAAGGGCTCCAGCAGTGTGTCATTTCCCTGCTTTATTAAAATGAATGAACAGATGTACAATTTATTTCTGCTGAACTATCATCTAAATTCATAAGCTATTTCTCATGTGTCTGAAATCCGTGTTGGTTTCCCATTTTCTTTGCCTTAGAAAAAAAAAATTACTCTCTCACATTTATCACTCTGGGGATATAAATGAGAAGTATACTCTCCACTTCATTCACTTTAGACTATCCTCAATGCAATTTAAATCCCATCTCTTCAAGGCTATTCAGCAAAACCTAGGCACTGGAACACCCAGGATCCGATTGGAAAACTCCCTTGCCTTCTATGTTGAAGACTGGCAGGTGGGCTCTGAGGACAGTATCTGTTCTCTCTGGCAGAATGAGGTGGCACATGGCTGCATTTAATCTTTTTGGTTGGCATTTACAGTGCCAGCGGAGGCTACGTAATTTCTTAGCAACAAGTTCAGAAAAAAAACAAGGAAGGAACAAATAATGACAAGGAAGTGGGAAAGGTGAGGAGGTTGGGCATAATTGTAGTGAAATTTGCAGCTAAGGAACAGACATCAGCTGGCCCCAACCACTGACAAATACGTGTTTTATTTGTCTTGCAGCAGCCTACAAGCATGGCAGGTGCTCCCTGGAAGTGATAAACAAACAAAATAAGACAATGCAGAGATTAGATGGAATAAAATTATGGAGGCTAAAAAGCTCATGAAACAGACACGTTGCCATGGGAGAAAATGAGTATAAAAATCCCAGACAGTGTGTTCTCAGCCTGTTGCCATTCTTATTTGTTGGCAATGTTTGTGGGCAATGTAAGGGTGATATTTTGCACTAATTCCATGTGAGGAATGAGTGGATAATATGCCCTGGGGGTGCTGGCAGCATTTCTTCTGTAAGCTGCGTTTCTAAGGGTTTATATTGTAAGCGAGCTGTAAAAATTTTCGATGGATTCGTAGCTGACAACAGAAATCTCGGGCTCAGATTGTGTTTTTTGTTTTTTTCTTTTTTTTTGGTGTTTTGTTGTTGTTGTGTTGTTGTTTTGTTTTTCTCCCCCTGATAAAAATCACTTTGGTAAAGAGAATAGTGGAACAGAATGTGAATCAATCTGCTTTCTTCATTTCATAGCTGCTCTGGAATTTAAATGCAGCCCTTTAAATACTTCTTTGCCAAACAAATCAGGAATATCATGAAATAATGGCTGAGATTTGTAAAGAAGCATGATTTTCTTCAGAAGACTTCTCTGCAGTGGCAGGAGCAGTTTGTCCCCATGGAACTGCTAAGACAGTTGTTAATTCAGCAGTGAAAGGGGAGGAGTTATGACTGGAGCAGGTATTTACAGTGGCCACAAAACAATTAAATTTGGGCATGTAGTTCTGCCATTCCTGTTCCCTTTCAATCCTTCACTAAGCTGAGATCATAATTATTTTCCTCTCCCTTTCCCTTGTGTTTTCTTGCCAAAAGAGAATATTACCAGCTAGAAAAGCAAATGTTGGAAGCATAATTTTCATCTTTTATCTGCAGTAGGGAGGGCAAATGTGATTTTGCAGTTAGACCCTGTAACTCTAGCAGTCAGCCCTAAATCCGTTGTGTGGAATAGTTCTGCATAATGGGGAGTTTGAGACTGGGAACTCAATAAAGGAATTCCTTCCTGTCGCTTGGTTTTGGGCAAAGAATTTTTTTTTTTTTTCGGTAATCCAGTGAGCTTCATGGAAGTTAATGAGTACAACTGCATCAAAAATGTTAGAAAACTATGAAAAAGTGCTTCATTCCTCTTTCTGTTTTAGGTCTTGGATTTTGTCTTCTGAAATCTGCAGGGGAAGGGATCTCAGGATATAATGACATCCCGTCCTCCTATCCATACAATTTCCAGTATTTGTTTATCTTATTTTTCCCTCAAGAGCTTTGAAGATTCAGTCTCCCTGGTCTCCCAGCAATCTATCCCAGTACTTCAGCTACCCTGAAGTTTTGACTCATCTGTGACTGGAATTTTCCTTGCCTCCGCTGAAGCTCATTGCTTCTTGGCTTTGTCCACTCTGAAGTTGGTACATAGACAATTCCCTTCTCCACAGCAGCCCTGTGCATATTTTTGCTATGCAGGTTAGTTCAAGGCCAGGAGTGTTAGATGGCTGCCTGCTCTCCAATTGCTCTTTGCCTTCTGCACTGTGGGCAGGAAGCGGGTGCAGTACTACAGCTGGGGTTCCCCAGAGCTGAGCAGATGGAAGATTTCCTACTTCTGTCTTGCACTCTATACTTCTTCTTACACATCTCCGCGCAGTTTTGCTGTTTTTGCAACATTAAATTGCCTTTATTGTCCATGATTTTTTTTCCAGTAGCAAACTGACAAAACTAACATCTGCTATATGTGGTTTCTTCTTCTTTCATCCTCACCATAGGAGGGGCAGAGTGTATATATTTTGAGCATTTTGATGTGATGCAGTCTTGCTGATATTTATTTTCTTCTATGTGTTTTTTTATCTAATGTGGAGAATTTGATTATATCATCTGGATGTTTTCTTTTTATTTGTTTTGGGTTTTGTTATGTAACTGGCTGAGGATATTTCATATGCAAATGAGAACGTGTAAGCACTGGCTAGGGAGCTTTATGTCATGTCTAGGCACACTGTGATCTTCTCCACATCTTTCTGCTAATACACCTAACTTCTGACCTGCAATTATCCTGCAGTTCCTATTTTGGGTTTCTCTTAAGCTAAGGGTGTCTGACAGCTGAGTCAGACTTTCTGCTGTGGGCAAATGTGCAGAGGGGCTTAGGAGGAGATTCATCAATTCCAGAGTTAGTTCCAAGCAAGTTTTGTTAAGAGAATGTTTTATAAGCATATAACATTTTTTGTTCCAAAGAACCCCAAAGGAAGATTCAGGAAATGGATCCTCTCTGTGGGTAAGCAAAAGATTAAACTGCAACTTTCTGCTGCTTGCAGGGAAAATGGAGGCTTAAGACTTTGTTTCCTTTATTAAAGAATCCTACTCAGGAAAGTTGCTTTAATTTCTAAGGAAGCATTGCCAATAACAGCTAACCCTAATGTTGTATTGTCACACTCAAAATCTTGTTGTTGGGTAAAGGAAAATCCCACCTTGGCCAAAAATGTACTGTTAGTGTAATTGAAAACTAATCCAAGCCTATCCTATCCCAAGAATCATTATTAATCCAGATCTAATAACTACTGGAAAAAATTCCTCTATGCAGAAAAAGTGTCAGTAATGATAACAATACAGTTATAAAATTGTTGCAGACATGCTTCATAGTTTCTCCTGCTTTTTCTGCTGTTATGCTCACCCTTTCCTGGTTCCTCTGGGTCTTAAAGTTAGTAGTTTCAGCCTGGAGTTTGTGGTAGGGGTGTTATAGTAAGTTGTCCACATCTCAAGTGCTTTGCCAGGACAAATGTGATGCACAAGTTGATGGTTTCTTCTTCCTCCATTCCTCCTCATATTGGCTAACATGCTTTTACACATTGCTCTGCATTGGTCTGAAGCTCCATGTTACATTCAAATATACCATATATATACCATACATATTTGGCCAAGAAGGCCAATGGCATTCTGGCCTGTATTAGAAACAGTGTGACCAGCAGGAGCAGGGAGGTGATCATCCCCCTGTACTCAGCTTTGGTGAGGCCGCACCTCGAGTACTGTGTTCAGTTTTGGGCCCCTCACTACAAGAAAGACATCGATGCCCTGGAACGTGTCCAGAGAAGGGCAACGAAACTGGTGAGGGGTATGGAACACAAGCCTGATGAGGAGCGGCTGAGGGAGCTGGGATTGTTTAGTCTGGAGAAGAGGAGGCTCGGGAGATCTCATTGCACTCTACAACTTCCTGAAGGGAGGTTGTGATGAGGAGGGGGTCGGCCTCTTCTTCCACATAACTAATGATAGGACTCAAGGTAACGGCCGCAAGTTGTGCACGGGGAGATTTAGATTAGATATCAGGAAAAACTTTTTCTCTCAGAGAGTGGTTAAGCCCTGGAACGGCCTGACCAGGGAGGTGGTGGAGTCACCGACCCTTGTGGTTTTTAAGAGGCGCCTGGACAAGGTGCTACAAGATATGGTTTAGTAGCTTAGTGGGTAGTATTGGTGATAGGATGACGGTTGGACTAGATGATCTTGAAGGTCCTTTCCAACCTTGTGATTCTGTGATTCTGTGATATATGATGCCTTTATGTTTGTTAGATACTTTTCCTTTGTTTCCCCTAAAACTAATTCTGTCCAGCTTTGGGTCTACATTTCTTTAACTAGACACTGGTGAGTAGTTTATAGCTATAGGGTCTCCAGTGCCAAGTCTGGCTTCATGTCTTATTATCTCATGACTATACTTTCCTGCACTGCATCCTGTGTCACCACTTCTCAAGGCCTCCTTTATCGTACAAGGCCTGTGTTTCTCTATACTACATCACTGTGTGAGAGTCATGAAACTGTGGTGGTATAATACAAAGATAAATGAGTAAAAATAAATTAGTCAATTACTGTTACAGCAAAGCCAAGTAAAACAAAGCTGCAGGCAGTTCATGGACAGTTCAGGCAGAGCAAGCCTGACAAACCTCTGTCCTGAGGCCTTGCAAACTCAAAACTTATGGCCTATTACTAGCAATCGCAATACCATATTTCCGAGTTAGATGGTTACGGTATTGCTCTGTGTTATCTAGGCTGTAGTTAGCTCTTGCCATTTATGACAGCACTAGAATCTTTTGGGCCCTATTCATAGCAGAAATAAGTTTGAGTATCATGGCTGGTGAAGAGTTTGTGCAACTGTGGCCCCATGTCTTCACTGACAGGAGAGTGAGTGAGTAATGTGCTCTGACACATTTCAAAGTGTGATGGAAGCTCTCCATCATCATTAATCCACTGAAACTCTGATAACCAACCCATCTCTGTGTCAGAAGGCAGCGACAGTGGCTGTGGCAGCAGCCTCAGGACTCAGAATAAAGAATATCAGCAATCAGCAGACTCAGGAGTGTTATATAGGAAGTAAAACTAACCAGTAGGAGTCAAACCAAGCTGCTGGGCATTTGTATTCATGTGAGAAGTGCCTCGAGGTTTTCAGAGAGTAGCAAGGGATCTCTTTTATAGTTCATCCCGGACACAGTACTTGCTGCTTCTATCAGGGCACACACAAGGGTCCCGGACAGCTTAAATGTAGGACTGTGGCGTATCACAAGTAATTAAAGCTTCTTTGCCTGGAAGACAAATGAAGTGGGACTCAGCTAAACAGTATTAAAAATCTACCAAAGGCAAAATAAGAACTAAAATCTGGCAGTGGCAGAAGGGACAAATGGAGTGAACCAAGAGGAATCCTCTGAGCCACCTCTAGCATAAGTAACCAGGAAAAACGCAACTGAGCTCTGAAAGTGTGTGCGTCTGTGAGAATGTTTATTATACCAGTTAATACAGGCAGCTCTTCCTCCTCTGTTTTTTCTTTCCCCCACAAAGCTCAATGTCCCTGAGTTTATGACTGAAAATATCACAAGTAATTGAAGCTGCACATCCCAGCAGAATATTAAATTGGAAATTAAGCAAAAATGCTCATCAGTTGGAGCACAGGAATCCTGGGCAAATTTTCTAATGCAGTGGTACAGCAATTGGAATAATTTTTTTCCTAACTGCTTCACTAACTAAATTGATTGAATTAGATGTGTTCTGTGGTGCTAGCTAACCTCTGACCCTAGTTACTCAGGATAATCAGGGGGGTAATCAGCCTGCCATGATCTGAGCTCCAAAGGAACAAGAATAATATAAGGTTCAGGGAGCCTATGCTGGCATTAATCAGATGTTATCAGGGCTTGATTATAAATCCTAAAGACCACCAAATTGATACAACATGGTTTAATTCACTAAAAATTAGGTGTCTACATATTAATCACCAAGCTGAATATCTGAAAGTGATTGCTTTTCTACTAAGTGAAGTCAGGTGTCAATGCTTTGGAATGTCGCACAGTTTAGTAATAAATACAATGATCAGCATCAGCACAAAAGTAGCATTAGCCAGATTAAAAAAGGTTTTGTTCTAAACTCAAATAGATTTTTCCTCCTGTTGGAGTTTACAGCTCCATTGAAATCATTCCTCATGTTTCAACTCTAATTATGAGCTTACTCAGAAGCAAGAAATAGCATGTTTCAAGCTACCTGCTAACGCAGCATTTTTCTCACTTCCAAGGGGAAAAAGAGTGGCTGCTTACAGCGTATCATACAGCTGTGTATAGAAATTAATTGATATTTATTGTCCCCTAAAATTACTTCCTCCAGAACTGGCAAGCTCAGTTGAAAAATCTGTATCTAAGAATTTGTGTTAGGATCCAGTTAATTACTGGTGTACTTGCTTGCTGTCTTTGGAAAGAGTTCAGTGTGGCAATTCTGAGACAGATGTATTAGCATATTATGTAGATACTTGCTACAGAAGACAGGGAAGCAGTCTTAAGAGAGAGTAATAGCACAGATGCTTAATAAACTAATTTACTTCATACATGTGCTGATTTAATGAGCATTGAGCCCTGTGGAAAAGCTTTTTTGATGTAAACCAATGATAATATCAAATGCTTATTTCTCTTATTGGTGTCACCATTACTTCCTGGGAATTGCCTTTATTTGCATTAGAAATTTGGTTTGCTTGAAATTGGAGGACTTACACTGCTTCTCAAGGATTTTTTAGCACACTACAGTGTTAGCTGTGTCTGGGATGAAGAAATTGTGTAAATTCGGGACATCCCAGCATGTCAGCTTTAGTGATTACTTGCTGTGTAGATGAACTGGACTTTCTGTTTATGCTCAGACTAACTATGGAGTAGATTTGTTCTAGGCATGATTATCCTTACCTTCCATGAACATATTGCAGTGATGGTTTTCACAGGCACAATAATCATGATGTGCCACGCCACTGGGACAAGCTATATTTGTTGTTAATGTTCAGGTAACCTCTGCAGCCCATACAAGGTAGTTCTGATAGGCTTGTTCAGTGTATATATGCTTCATGGTGTGCATGCACAGCTTTCTGTCCAAAGCACACACATGGCGCCTTGGCCTGTCTTGACCTCCCTTTTAATTCTTGGTGCTCAGACACATAAAGTGAGAAGCACTGCCATCAAACCTGTAGTCGTTTGCATTGTCCAAATAGCTTGGAGAGAATTCAGTATCAGGGTATATAAAAATCCTTAGTTCATTCTTTATCTTCTAATAAAAAGGACCAAATGGATACTTATTTATTTACAGGAAAACTTACTTGCTGAGGCTGAAAAGGTGTTTGTGTTTAAGAACGCTGTGTGTACAGTGAATGTATGGTTAGGAATATATAAACTGCAGGTGCGGAAATGAAAGAGCTCCTAATGTTCCCTCTGTGACATTCTAGACAGGAAATAAGCACGCAATGGCCACTTACAAAAGTAATGTTTCACTATCCTTTTTTACAAATATTTTTCTTTCAAGAATAGATGAAATGAGCATTGGCAAAAAGAGTTGGGCAGTGGGAGATGGAGACCATGGGTAACCTTAAAGCAGAAAGCAGTGAATCCATTTAGCATACCTTTGCTTTCTTCCTGACCTTTTCCACATCTGTGCAATGCCAAACTGTACATCTGTCTGCTCCATGCTTCAACTCTTCAGCACTGTAGGTCTGAATATATTCTTAGATCTCATGTGTTTTCAAAGCAGGCCACCACAGCTGCAAGTGAACTCCTCTTAAACTGCCTTTTGAAAGCTCACATCACGTTGTTCTATGGGGAGGCTCAGATCACTCCATAGTCATTAGTCCAATAGGTTGCATTTATTTCTATTATTCTCTCTTCTTGCCTTGGAAAAAGAATTTTTCTGTTCTAATGGGGCTGGAGACCCCAGGACCTAGCTGTTCCCTTGTCAGGTTAACAAGAGCACTGTGGTTTCCTGGATGTTCAAGACACAATTCAGATTTTTCTGCTATGGGAGGAAAAAACAGAAAAGGAGAGAGACCATTAATCATGAAAGTTCACCTAAGTCTGTGATCTTTAAATTATTCTTCTTGTATCACATCTTTTTGATATAGCAGTAATATTGATATTCAGTGAATATTGTGCAAACAGGATGTAAGCTAGGTAATTTGTGAGAAAGTCATGTATATCCAGTAGAAGAAACTAAGTGCAGTAGACTTCATTCATCACTTTGTTGGCAGGCTTGGAACACTTATGTTCAGATGGATTGAAACATGGAGCGTTGGCCTATATTCTCCTTTCCCCACCCAGTTTTCCACAGAAAACAAAATGCTGGCTAGAGAATTCATTTTTTAAATTCAGACAAATTCTGTATCACTGCAGATAAAACTGCCTGTAAACTTCCACGTGTACCTCCTGCCTTCACTGGCACAGTGTGAAACCTTGCAGAGTTCTTACCTGCTTCCAAAAAAAGAGTTTTCAAACCGGGCTAACTTCAGTTGGCTCTCAGCTGGAGGGGCTTGTAAATCTAGGGCATCTCATCCCCATCACTTGGCACAACCTAAAATGCCAGCAGTTTGGGGAATTGATGAAATTCACTGCTAAAATATTCTAGAGATACCAGTTGCTTTGAATGTTTTGAATGGTGCTGTTAGGCACTGCTCACCAAAGGCCATGTGAAGAAGCTTAACCACTGTCGAAACATCTGTTGTTGGCAGCATGGGTTGCGATCAGCTGTAAGCTGGCACAATGAATAACTATCTTCTTTGGAAAAAATTGCAATGTACTCTCAGGGCAGAAAAGGAATATTTCTGATTGGATGCATATGCTTCTTTTTATCAAACAGCTCGAAGATTCTGCCATTGAGAAAATCTCATTAATTTCCACCTCTGCAAGCCATGGTGGCTTCTTAACCTGTTTAGAATATGGTTCAATCTTCCAACATTAAGGTACCAAAACAGGGTTGTTTTTTTCTTTTTTTCACAGCATTCTGAAAATTGTATAAAGGATTTTAAAAGCCCCATGTTAATCTGTGACTTCCTTGAACAGCGCAATCTTATTTGTAAATACTGCTAAATTGGGACCCTGTTCCTTCTGCTATTCAATAATCAAGCTGTATTTAACCTTCACATTAAACCTGATGTTGAAATAACTGGGTTCCAAAATATTGTGACAGCCAATATGAAGTTGGTGTCTATATATAAGCATCATAGACTAATTTATTATTTTCTTTTTTATACATAATTAGAAGGTAATCATCACCATAATCTTAAACAGAGAACAAATAGCCGTTGGAGCTGCTAGCCAAATAGTGTAATAATATGCTTATCATTTAGGTTCTTTAAGTCTATAATTGGTGCTTTTTTGGCAAATTGTGCTCAACTTCAAGTTCTCAGCATTTGATGCTGAGTCACTGGAACTCATGATGTATGTGACCAAATAATTAGAACAGCCAACAGCATTTCAGAATTCTCTGAAATTAGACTACATTTATCCCAAAAAATGAGTGCATTTTCTATTATTTGGTGTTCATGGAATGCAGGAGACACCTAGGAAAATCACTCCCAGAACAGGTTATACCATTTTAGATGATTGCCTGAGTAATAAGAGTATC
>VXAL01010226.1:29549-44427 GCA_013399475.1 Chauna torquata | reverse complement strand
GTGGTCGGGAACAGATATGTTGAGAGTTAAAATGTAGTTAATTTCCGGAGGTGGAGGAACACTAATTTTTCTCCTTCCTCAGCGACAATATAGAGACCAAGGGTCAATATAGAAACCAAGACAAATTTTGCAAGTCCTTTTATGAATAAGTCTTCAGAACCCAAGTCTGACCAACTGTTTCACAAAGGGAGACACAACACCTTGTCACAGATGGGCAAAATTCAAAGATCATCCAAGTTAATAGCAAGATGTTTGCCGATTTTCACAGGCTTTGGATCAGTTGCTGGCCTTTGAAGTGGCTACTGAGCATGCAGTCATGAGGGAGGTAGCAGATTTTTCAGAGGCACACAGAGAATGGAAGGGCTGAGACCAATCTTTTCATGCCCACACCTCCGCTCAAAAACCTTTGTAATTGAGTATGCCAGTGCAAGCACTGTAAAAACCGGTCCATTAGCAGACTATTATCCTTCTACATGTAGTAGATACTGTATACATCAAACCCTCTCAATTTTGCAGTCTCAGGAGGTACAGAAAGAAATAATTTACTTGGATATTTTTTCTCTGGAAGCAAATTTCCTTACAGAACATTTTACATGAACATGATTTATTTTTTTTTTTTTTAGCGAATATGTTCTTCATCTTTTGGTGAATGTTTAGGGAAGAAGTAAGATCCAACCAGTCTGACATTTAAAACCAAATGTCTCAAGGTAGGCATAAGAACAGCTGTCAGTAAGAATTAGCAGGAGCCAGCACTTGAGATGAGACTGTTATTTGACAGTGTTCATGAATACTACATTTCACATTGAGGATGTTACCTTTCAAACTTTAGGTTTCCCTTTTCTTTTTAAGCAATATCTGGCCTCAGTCACCCTTTTAATGTTATGAAGTGGTACAATATTTTATACATGACAAGCATGAGGGAAGAACCCTATTATCATTCTTCTGTGTATGTGGTGTAACATAAATTAATGTAAGGAGGGAAATATTCATCCATTTCATGAAGACGGCTGAAACATTTGCTGCCAAAATTCTTCACCTGTCATTTATTACTGACATTGAGAACATTTTTTACACACTTGTGAAAGAGCTTTCCAAAAACCGTTGAAGTTTATGAATTGCTTGCAAATTTGCAGCTGATAAAGTTGAATGTTCTATACGTTGCAGGGCTTATGTTGCTCTGTGTTTTTGGAAGTACCTTTCTGTACATTTAAATTGCCTTACATGGCAATTTAGATTTGCCCATAATGTTTTACATGCTTAATGACATTTTACTAGTTTTATTATTACAGTGAACAGTTTGGTCAGTACATATTTATGTCTCCTGTAGAGCAATTCATCTCAGGAGGGGGAAACCCTTTGAAATTCATCAAGCTTTCCAAATTCCTTTTGCAAGAAGAGAAAATATTCTGTAGATATCTAATGCAGACTATTGTTAGCGTATAGGAGAAAACATGTCAGAATACATTATAATAGCCATATTCATGGTGATATTTAATTCTGCAGTGCACTAAACTATTTGAACAAATTTACTCTGAAAAGAAAAAATCAGGGAAATGAAGGGTCTTCTTAATTTCCCCATAGTTTCTTGATAGTCTGTAGAATTGAACTCAGTGCACAGCAGTTGCTGGAATAAACCGAAAATAATGAGAACACTGACTTTACAGTGTGTTCAGTGTCTTGTTAATTTATTTTGAATTCCTATTAGGCAAATAAATATTTCAGAAAACCTAAATAAAAACTTTGATTAAACTGCAGTTTCATTAAATCCTTTCATCTCTAGAGGCTGATCTAGACTGTGTTAATTGTGTGATTTGACAAAACTGTCACATCAGAGTGCTTTTCAGGTTCTCGGTAGTGCTTCTTGTGGTCAAAGCCAGAGTGAGAGAGACATGTTGTATGCTAATAAGTGGGACCATTCCCTAGTCCTGAAGGACAAGTGCATGGCTTATTTCCATCTAGTCCAACTTCTCTTTCTGAAAATAGATCACTGTCTCCACCTTTGCTGGACTCCAAACTGTGCCTGGGCACTGTTTGAGAGAGTGACAATTATCACGAAAAATAACTATGTGGTGAGTGTGCTATTAATTGAACACTAGAGATGATTATGGGTGTCTTGCAGTTACCGGATTAAAAGGGATTTTCAACATTCAGAATATTTTCTATACTTTGATCACAAACACATTTTAAATATTTTTTACCGAGTATGTGCCTGGCTGTAGAAATGCACTTTGTAGATATTATGCATGAGAGAAAAATTAAACGTAAAACTACAAATCTCTAAGTCTTTCTTTCCCTTTTTTTCCCATTTCTTTTTTTTTCCTGTTCCCTAAACACTACACTGGTCTACAGCTTTAACGACTTTTCAATAGGCAAGAGATAAGCAATTACATTAAAGCCAAAACTATATATATATATATATATTTTTGGACTTGATTTAGTAGATTTCTTATTCTTTTTCCAAAATATCTCAGAGACTGCAGTGCTATACCTTCTGTGACTTCTTCACACAGACCATGAGGGAGCAAAGGCACAGAAACCCATGTATGCATATCCCCAGATAATTCCAGATATATCCATCCTTGTTAGTGTATTGGTCTTCACACCTATTTGCTCCTTCCCTTTTTTTTTATTCTGGTACAGTTTCTACCAGATGAAAAAGTCTATTGAAATTGATTCTTTCTCACCTCCACAGTTTCTCGCCTCTCAGCTTTTTATTCTCACTGACAGCTGTGTATTACTACTCATACAATTTTTTGTGTGCTCCAGACAGTTTTTTTGCGAATTTCAGTGTGAAAGAATGGGAAAGGTGGGTCTCCAGGTGTGCAAGGGAGTGCAACTGTAGTGATAATATCATAGTGAGAAGGTCATGCAGGTTTTTTTTTTTTAAATAAATTTTAATTTTCATATGTCATTTAACAGAAACTCACATTCTAATCCAGCAGCACTAAAGCATGAATCTTGGTAAAACCCAATATCTACCAATTGGCACAGTTCAACTCAGCTATTGAAGGTATACATCTGTCTGCGGTGTGACTAATGCACATCCTCAAAGTTCAGTTAAGGCTGAAATGCTTAGCTGAAATGAGATCTGGATTATTCTGCTGAATAAGCCTGTTATGACAGGTCAGTCAACAACAAATCTGTTTTACACAGCTTCAAAAAAAAAAAAAAAAAAGTTTTGTATTTAATTCTTTCAGTATTTACAACACATTTAGTGGGGTGCTGTGCTTAGCTGAGAAATAAGGATAAACTATAACTTCTTTGAACCTTAAAATACTTTCTGGAATTACAATATAAATATCTAACTTCATATTTTCCAAAGACACTCTGTGTTTTCTAGTTTTTATGGCTGTAATATCATGGTATTAAAAATTAAGACTTTCTTGCTTCCACCTAACAGCTGGCTGCCCCTTCAGCTTTGCCATAACAAAAGTTTTGGGAAGGGAAGATGCTTTAGATAAGATCAGTAAAACCTGAGTTAAACTTCCAGGAACATTAAGAGGAGAAGATGAGGATTTGTATTAAGTTGGCTTTGCACAAAAGCTGCTCTCTCTTGAAATTTTACCTTTGCTCAAATAAATAAGAAGGTAAGTCCATGTTACACAGATAATGCTTTAAGGTTTATTAAGGAGAAGTAGTACTTTTAAGAACATTTAGGGCATTAGAACAGCCAGACATTTTGAATATCAAATTCTGTGTAAAATATGGAATATGGGGGAAGGGAGAGTCTCTGCGAATCAAAAGAAAGAAAAGATTGGTGAAATCTCCTCTGCTTTCCACTCTTTTTCTGAGAGTTTGGCTTTTTTTAGGGTCATATGCTCCCATAAAGTTGAAAGATGTACAGAAATATTCTCACCAAAAAAAAAAAAAAAAAAAAATCTAAATAAACTATGCTGTTTCCCATTGTGAGTGTTTTTCAAGGTGAAACTGATATGCTTATACATTTTCAATATGGAAATGAAATGAACTGTAAACATATGCTTTACTGAGTGCAGCATAAGCATAATTTCTACAGTAATTTCTGACAAGAATATACATCAGTGCATATTTGAGATCACTGTAGCTTCAAATATTTAAGTAACCCTCTGGGAAAGGTCATGGTTTTCCAAAATACAAATTCAGAACTCCCTCTCATGCTCACAGCAACAACAAATACCCCTAAATAGCTGTTTTGGGTCCCCCCTCACTGCCACGATCTGTTTAGTGATTTGCAAGAAACTAAATAGCCCCATGGTTATTACGGCAGGATTTATGTTCTTCCACTCTGCCACAGTCATATGGCTGGAAATGAGGAAACCTACTTGTAGCACTTTGTATGCAGCTTTCTGAGCACCAAGCACCTCTGCAGCACTTTGGCCTCATCCTGAGCACTGCTGGTTGCTATGGAAGCAGCACAGAGCAGCGCTGTGAAGGACTGGGAGATGCTGGGGAGATTATTCATCATTTGATACAGACACAGAAGTGCTCTCATGTAAACCTATACCACGTACAATTTTACTGGGACTGAATGGTCATATACCCTTTGCTCTCTAGAATCTTCAAGGATTACAACTTTTGCTTCCTAGGAGGGTGTGCAGGAAGAAGAGATTTTGTACATCTGGATCCGTTTCCCTCTGAGCTTCACTGTTCCATATACTTGTTTTATTTTGCATGTAGTAGGACAGTACTTCTCTACACACTTTGCCATGTTTGCCGGCAGGATGTAAGAGAAGGTGGGTGAGGCAGATGCCCACCTGCTGAACCTCCCCAGCATACCCCAGAACCAGCCCCAGCTCCCTGACCTGGGAGGCTGCTTCAGCTCAGATGCTGCAGCATTTCGGAGCAGGAGAGCCCAAGACAACACCTATGCTTTATCACGGTGACAAGGCACTTTGCAGTCCATTGCAAAGGTCAGATCTTGAAGAAGACCAAATTCACTCCATCCTAATCCTCTAGCAAGTATCCTAAACTCAGTTGTCCAAAGGAATATCAGTAATGGCTTGAACCCGTTGAAGAAGAGAAAAAAAAAAAAAAAATCCTAACGTCTTAGGTACGATTCATTTCACAGAATAAAATGACCAGATAGAACTGTCTATATGTGAGGCAAGTATCAAAGCTACATTCACTAAAAAGCTCATGTATATCCTCTTACCAAAGAAAAATAAAATATAAAGCAATATTCTACCATTGATTCTTGCATATATGATTTGTCTATTAATAATTTTCAATAGAAACCATCTCATCCAACTACATCTATTTAAAAATTAGCTATTTACATTAAGACTCTTTCTGGAGTAGCTGGAAAGAGCATCTTCTCAACTGAAACCAAAATATGACATTTGTAGAGTGTGATCCCACTTCACTTAGATGTCTTTTGGGGATGGGGTAGTGACTCCCTGAAGGATCCTGTCTCACGTCCTTGATTACATATGTATGAATCATGAAGACTTGAGTCAACAGGAGCCTCATTTTTAATGTAAATGAACCTGACCGCAAGCCTGGTTGCTTTGTCTTATCAAGACAGAAAACATTATGTGATCAGCTCTGTCAGTCCTGTATGTGAAAAGCTGTTTCATTTAAGTTCTTCTGTAGAGCTTACTAGCTTATGCCATGGGAGGAAACCCAACACTGAGTTTGTTATGATTAAGAAATAACATTATGCAGTAGTTGTATGTCTATACAATGATAGTTGGAAGGACTGAGAAATAAGTGACATTTTGGTTTGTGAGTAAAATCATTTGCATAAAATCAATAATTTATTTCTATCAGTTCTCTTTTGGCCTACTGAATGATTCCCCATCATTTGTGTCAAAATAGTTGCTTCTGTGGAATGGGGGTGATTTACAGCTGACAAATTCCTCTTGGAGCACCCACCACATAACAAGATTTCATGGGGAGTAATTCACATAATAACCTGGTGTAAAGCCAGAACAGTTGGAATCTCTGGTCCTTGCTGAAAACTGGATTGGATTTCTTGGTAGTTTTTCTTTCTGGCTTTCAGAATGGACTTCCAGCAGAAACGAAATCTGGAATTGCTTCAGCTTTCAGCATCTAAATGCTTCCCAAAATAAAAACGGCATCTGTTTGTGGCATATCCTCTTACAATTTTTTTTGGTTATTGCAACAGTTGCATGTAGAAGAGCTCTCTGTTACTCATACACTGAATGTATTTTTTGGTGTTGTGACACAGCATGTGACTACAAAAAAAAAAAGAAAGAAAGAAAGAAAACCACCCTGATTGGATGGAAACTGTGACAGTTTGGCAAATAAAATACTCTTTTAGAAAATAAGATTTCATGTAATCTCACACCCTTGGGCAGATGCTATCTGTTTTCCCTTCCAGATCATCAGGCTGTAACCAACAGGAGACAAAAAGGAGGCAGAGGAAACTGTGAGAGACCACAAGGCTTTCTTAATGTGCTTTTAAACAAAAACACTGTAGAAGGCCCATTTCTACACTAGCTAAAATATTGGAAATAATGATTGTGAAAATGCATATTTGAATGAAAATTGCTGAAAAATACTCACTTGGAAGAAAGGACTGCAATATTTACTTTTTGCCTTCTCTATTGCATGCATTATTCTTGAGACATATATATATGTTTCATCATTGTAGCATTTCTATAATTGATGGTAATGACACTGTTGTTTCTGTGGTATAAATTGATTGTAGTGAATGCATAAGTGAATACATTTGCCTATGTGCATGCTTGCCTATAATATTCTCATAAATATGTAACTACATGGAAAATCATCTTATTTTTTTTATGTTTTCTCATATGCCTCTTTCTATGTAGTGAGTTGAGGATGAAATTCTGTCAAAGCTTTATTAGAAGACCAAAGCTGTAAGAAGTAGAAAAAAAAACCCTCTTCTTAAACACCAGTTGAAGCATTTCATTTCAGAAGATGTGAAGAAAAGCACAAAGAAAACATAAGTGCTGATTCAGAGAAATATCAACAAAGAAAGACAGCAATTCTTCTATGAAAAAGCTTTCTAGGCAAAGAACTTGCTATGGGGAAGTTTAATGCTCAGTTCTTCCTCCTGACAGAGGCATATGTGTATATAACTCTTAGAAAAAAATGTCCGAATTATTAAAAGAGGCAACTAAAGTACTGCTGAGTACTTCCATTTGATGGCATTCATTTCGCGTGAGCAATTAAATATTCAGTTGATATTCCTGTCCCCCCCCCCCGGTTTCTCTTTCTAATGCAAAAGCCTTTGCATAAGCCAACACACTGTTAACACCGTTTTCTCAAGTAAGAAAGGTCCAACAGAAGGAAGAGGCAGTCTCAGCAAAAAGCAAAAGGTGATCTGGTAATTCAAATACTCACTTGAAAGGAAAGATCATAAAGTTCAAATCTCCTGGTTGCAGCAGTAAAGTGATATTTACAGACATGTTCCCCTTCTCCAGAGAATGTCCCAAGCATTCTAGTTCTAGTGAGCTATTTACTCTCTTGTTTAATTAAAATTTAAATATTTTGTACAGAGTGGAACAGCTCCCACAGGAAGGACAAGGAAGAGTCTTCCTGTTGCGGTAAAGGTAAATGAGTCTGTATTATTTTAGCCAGAGATATAAGTGCATCTCAGCTTTCCAGTGCCAGAATGTTTGCCCACTTGAGTTAAACAGTATGATGAACACTTGTCTGGATATTTTCTCCAAGCAGTGCTGATTCTAACTGATTAACCAGTGAATTCAACCAGAATTTAAAAATACTTTGAGAACAATCAAAATAATATTTTTCATTAAATGTACTTTTATTGAAACTTCTCACTCATTTTACCAAAAAGTGAACTAATTATGTCATTTAAAATTATTGTAGGTTATCATCAGCTCAATATATTCTCTATAACTTCATTTGGTTCTTTGAGGAGAAATGCAGTCTTACCTACTAATGTTATGATTGTGAACCACTGAAATGAGGCCTGTGGTATGTGATTTATAAAAACACTGATCCTAAAAACCTTGCTATTATTTTCCACAATGCTTTAGATTTTTTTTTCTTTTGATGCCATTTAATACTAAAGTGTATCTTTTTCTAGAGATCTCATCTATCTGATTTATCTCAAACCTTTCATAATTGAAACAGCTGCAAGAAGTCTTGTGATCTTAACAAATTCAGTGAAACATTTTATCTACAGATCAAAAGATAATATGTTCCTTCCATTCAAATATAACCCATGTTTGAGTAGTTGAGTAGTCTGTTGGTTCATTCAGCATTAGTTTATCGCTTACAATCTGATGCCAGATCTTATAGTGAGAATGCATATGTGCATTCAGTAGTTTATATCATTTTTTTCTCTTAAAGACAGCTGATTTTTTTTTTTTTTTCCCCCAGTGTTATTAGCATCTCATGGCTCTGAGGGACTATTGTTTTGAAATGTGACCTTTTTAGGAGTCAGAAAACAACAGGAAAGAGAAATGAAACAGCATGTCAACAGCAGTTTTCATTACGCAAATCAGTAGAAGTTATCTGAAGTACTATTTATCTTGCATATTTTTACTTATATTCAAATTTTCTCCATCGTTTTAGTTTTTTAATCTTATTTTGAAAAAAAAAAATATTGCAACTACATTCTAATTCTTAGTTTCCTAGGTGTGTTCTTTCATTGGATTTTGAGTGCCACAGATGTGTGATTGCTGTGTTTTTGGCTTTTCCTCTCACAGTAATTTTCTAATTACTGTTATCATATCATGTATGTAGGTCCTATTAGTTGGCACTGTTTGGCATGTGTTTTCACCTGTCATATCTCCTGTGTTAATGGCAAAAACTCCAAAAATTCTACATTGTGAGTGCAGATAATCTTATTTTTTCCTTTAGATCAACATTTAATCTTAATCTTCTGCATTTTTTTCTTTTTTTAATTTCTCCATCTCAATATAATATTTTTATTGAGGCAATATTTTTTCTTTTTAATTTTTGTTAATTTTTAATATTTTAATGTATTTTTTTACTTAAAGAGTAATCTCAGTGAAGTGTGTCTGAATGCATCATTTAGTCGTATAGAGATGATTTTAAAACATTGTTTCATTGTTCTGTGATACAATACCTACATGTAAAAGTCCAGTTAAACCTTGATTAAAACTTTAACTTACTGTGTATTCAAAAGCATGTATAACTTCTGTAATATTAACAATCTAAAATAAACTATAGTCTATTTTGGCTCCATTTAGGTCTGTTTTCATTATCTATTTCAATTTCATGAATACATAGTCACTATGTTTTGTTCAAACATTTAATCTTTCTCCTTATTTTTGATGAATGAGCTGTTTCATGAGCTACTATACGAACATAAACTGATACATCTTAAATTTCAGAAATCAAAATAAGCTGCAAAAATGTGCATTCCAATATCAAGAACTACCATGCATTCTTTGGAAAGGTAAAACCTCATCTTAAGTCCTTGGGGTCACTCTCATGGTGAAGTCAACTGAAATATTGTCCTGGATTTCAGATGGTGTATGAAAGAGTACTGGGGGAAAAGACTATAGTGAAATATATTTCATACTCATTACCTTTTCAGTGCAGTGAACATTGAGTATGTGAATTTAGGTCAAGAGGCATCTTTAGTATTTCTATCAAACACTTTTGTAAACCTGTATGCATTATTCCAGCCATTGCTGAACAACAGAATTAAGACTGCATATGCTAATTCAACGTCAAGCCTATGTGAAAGCCAGTATCACTTGCCAAAACACAAGGTGCTTTTTTTTTTTCTTTTTTTTTTTTCTTAAAAAGAACATTTATGATTTCTTCTAATCTTTAATAATTATTTTATGAATAAGATGAAATGAGTAAAGGAAGGTATTCAGGGGCAGTCAAAGTATCACTGAAATTAAGAAATCCTAATAAGAACATTCAATAAAATAATCACGTTTAGTTGTCATATTAGCAATAAGAGTGAAATGAAATATGATCCAATAATAGAATACACCAAAAGAAGGTATAGCTCTTAAAATGAAAAGATTATTCTCTCTTTTCTTTCACTTTCATACCCCAAATATTCCATTTAAACAATATAATAGCAAGATCAGTCGTGTTCTTCGGATTAGATTATAAGAATTTAGCTATAAGCATGGGATGATAAACAGCATAGTAATTGCATTTTCACATGGGAAAATTGTAATACCTATTATAAGATTTATTGTGAGATCCAGTGATGAAATTCTTGCCTCATTAAAATAAATAGACTATTCACCAGTGACTGCAGGAGAGCCACAGTTTCAGTCCACATCCTCAGCTCATAACTCAGCAGATCTCCATTAAGTTCATGGATTTCAAGCCAAATCACACACACTAAAGTTCCCAGGCACTATTTTCTGAAATATGTTCCAAATGCAGGAGGTAGTACCCTCAAAACATCACACAGAAGGTTAGTTTCCCATATTTTTCACAGGATAGTGATACGAATTTCTAAGTCATACATCATCCACACAGATGCATACTGAGGATGTCCTTAATCACTCCTTGGTAAATAAACAACCTTACACTTTTTTTCATTAATTCTAACCGTTTAAGAAAAGTTGGACTTGACCGATTCTTGGAATTCCACCCAGGAAAACACAGGGGATACACAAAATACTGCTTGTACCAGGTTACTGGCCCTTGTCCTTGTCAGCCTGAATTGGATAGTGGTCCCTTTCTCAGATGTTAGGGTACACTTTATTGTAGGAGCTGTCTTTCACATGAAAATTAACACTAAAACTCTGAGTGGGTGTGATATTACAGGTTTTTATTACAGAGGAGGCAGGATATAATTCCGGTTGTTCTGGCTGAATTCCAGAGTGAATAACTTTATTCTGCCTGCATAAGAATTTCTCCAGTAACTTCATAACAGGTGTCTTGTTTCTTGCATTAGAAATCTTCTGGCCAATGGCTATGCTTTAGTGCATTGTTATATGAAGTATTTTAGATCTCATTGCTAACAGAAGATAGTGCAGATCTGTACATACTGAAGCTCAGATATGAAGATATTAAGTTCCCCCATTTAAAATTTTTCTGCTTTTGTTTTTTGTTTAAGTCTCTTCTTACCTCTCCCAGTTTTTAACTTCTCGATGAACTCTTTCTGGCAACCATTTAATTTTACTTCCAGCTGGCAGATCAAACGAACACCTTCTTTGAGAGCTGATGCTAATGCACAAGTAGACCAGAGGATGTGTAATGTTATGTAGCAACCCAGTCAGCTTCTCTTTTTATTTCTCTCTGCCCTCCCAGATGCTTATTAAGAGTGCATTCCTAAGAAAGGTTGGACAGGTAATCCAACCTTGAACCTCTCATATGGCAACAGTTTATAAAGTTTTGTGCCAAATAATCTGTCATGTTTTCAGCGAGAATGTAGTTTCCCAGAATGTTGATCTATCTCAGCATGGACAGAAAATGGTTGTTTTCTCCCTATCCCAACCACTCTCTAGCCTAGTGGACAAAAGTTTATTTTAGAAGACACTTATTTTGTACAAAGAAAAAGCTAATCAGTAGTCATACTAATCAAAATCCCTAATTAGCTCAACTAGTCTGCTTAGAAGAAAGTTCTACCCTTTAAGTAATGTGTGCTTTCTGTTAGAGCCTTCCTAGATGACAAGGTTGAGCTAACTTCCCTTTGACCACAGCAGAATAAATCTCTGGTCTTTCCGTGGAAGAGAGACCATAATTGTTGCTCTCTTTTATGGATATTAGGTAGGAAAGACTATACTCAGGATCAGTCCACCTGATGGCTACTATTCCCGTAAGAAATGTGCTTCATCAAAAGTCATTTTAGGGCTTGTTTCAACAGGACCTGTGCTTCACTCAAGAGACAGGACAAGCACGCACAGGACAAAATTAAAGTTGCCTGGGCAATGCTTAATATAGAATACCCAGAGTTTAAAGTAAATTATCTGTGCACCAAATGAGCTGAATCTTGTTGAAATGCAATCATGTCATCTAAGTAATACTATTTTAATGTGGCTTTTTTTATAAGCCTATTAGCTATACATCTTACTGAATTGTATGAATGCGTGCTCAAGGACGATAAATTTCAGAGCCCATCCAATCATCATATCCATCTAGTGAAGCACACTTTTTAATGTACGTTTAACAAAATAATGATTTGAACAGTTGACTATTTCATTTTCACCAGACAGACTGATGTGTCCATATTTCTTACAAATAAGAAAAGGCTCTGGCTACAGGAGGTAAATGTACATATCTTCAAGAGGAGTGGTTTGTTCTGAACACAATTCTTCTCTGGGATTCTCAGAGACTAGCAGTTTGACCCACTGTACATTGTTCCCTCTGCAGCGTTTTGTCAGCTTCATATGTTTTAATTTCAGGGCTAATGTCTTTCAATATTCTTTTTACTGGAAGTAGTGCAGCACTAATGAACCAGTGTTCAAGCCAAGAGAAATGAAACACAACTCTGCTTTATCTTTGCAAAGATAAAGCTACAGGCCAAACAAGCGATTTACTAATACTTTGAAATGTCCCATTAATGGAAAAAGTTGTTTTTTTAAATAATAAATGGTAAAATATTGACCACCAAGTAATTAGCAGACAGCCTTTACAAGGTTCATTTCAGATCTGATTGACAGTATGTGTTTTAAAAGGTGTTTTATAGACACATTTTAGGAGAAAAACTGATTTAGTTTTCTAATTCTAAAGGAGAGCCATTGGCTCCAGTGCTGTCACTCAGTAGTTAAGAATTCAAGGAAACCTTGATACATAGCCTAGTCAGAGTTGTTATTTGACCACTGCTAACAGGACAGGTGTGCCCTTGGCCCTTCCTGTTTATTATGAGCTTGTTTCATTCTCTCTCTCTCCCCCCACCAGTGTCTGTTACTCACCAGGTGCCCATTAATCATGTCTGCTGTCCTGCACAGACTGCAGGGCAGATCTAGGCAGCTGCTGCAAGATAAGTACTCTGTGAGTGGACAGGAACCCAGCAGGCTGCAAGGGTCAAATATCCTAACTTAGAATGGCCCACGGAACCCAGAAATTACTTTGGAAAATAAAGAAAAAAAAAAGTGGAGGAAAGTGTGAAGACAGGAGTACTGAATATGAGGACTGTGACTAACAACCACTTCTCTAATAAGAGTCTATTGCTCTGCAACCAATTTGAAATCCCAAATGGATGAACAGAGATTATATCATCATAGCATAGTTTAATGCTTGCAAAAAATTCTCATCAACTCTGGAAACTTTATTACAGAGTCATTCTCTCAGTGAGTCTAACCAGCCCAGGAAGAATACTGTACTAATGCAGATACTCTTTTCCAGGTATTCAAGCTCATATGGAGTGGTTTCAGCTCCTGCTAGCACAGCTATTTATGTCTTGACATACCCATAAGAGCCTCCTCAGAAGAGCAAAGAGTCTCAGTGCTAGAAGTCAATACAGTACATTGATCAAAACCAAAATAAAATGGCAAGACACAGAAATGTGGAAATAATAGCTCAGATCTGTGAGTATGTTCAAAAGCTCTGTAACAGAAGAAACTGGGGGAAAAAAAAAAAAAAAGGAAAAAAACCTGGATTGGAAGGGGGAGACAAACTATTAATATATTTTAGCAAAACATGCTGGGAGAGAGGATATATTTTCCCTGTGAAGCTTTGGAGTGATGTGAGATAGAAGAATAGCAATTGGACAGCAGTTTGTGAGTACAGGAATGATTGTTTTGCTCTATATTTCTTCAATAAGAAGCAAAGGCCAGCCAACAGAGCTCAGTAATGTAAGGTTACGTAAAAAGGACTTGCCACATAATAGGAAAGAAAAAGGAGAAAACGATAGTGAGCTGACTTCCTGTGTGGGAGTATGAAATGCATAAGCAATATCAAGATTTGCTACTAAACCCCGCTTGAGTTTTCATGTTAAATTTCCATGATGGGTATGTGGTATAAGTGTGGAAGTGACAGAAAAGTCACATTCCTTCCCTTCACTCTACATTATCTATCAGATTAAACAGTGAAATGCTAGCTTAATAGAGATCATTTTTGTGGGTTGCTATTAGGGTGTACATTTTATTTTCTGGTATATTAGGTCTTGAAGCTCCAGAGACCTTCAATGGGACAAATCTATGAATGGAATGGTTGTCCTTGGACCACTCCTGAGTATCTTCATAGGAGAATGCAAAAGCACACTGCATGTTCTCTCCTCGCAAAGCAAAGCTAGTCTAGTGCATTTCCAAGTAGATGGATTTAAAACCATTCCAAGACACTGTAGACTTCATTCCTTATTTGTCCAGGTGACCCTCTATCTTCCTCCCATCTACTCATACTAACCAGCTTACACAAACTAATCCTTCTTCTTTTTAATGCCCATTTATTTGGTAATAGTCTTTCCAAATCATTTCAGATCATGCTACTGGTGAGTCAGTCTATCCTGACAACTCTCTTTAATAACAATAGATGGGATGTCTCAATATAAGCTAGGTGACCCAGAAAGTAAAGTACAGAAGATTGCCTATTTTCACAGGTGGAGTGGAAAATTTCTTTTGGTTCTTTGTGTTTGTTCCCACTCGTCTTATTTTCTATAGTAAAATAGACATTGACTTCCACAACACAGAATTAATTATTACATGTTAATCATCCTGCTTCAGTGGGAATTTTGCGGTTATCCTTCTTTTGCCAACACACTGCATATCAGGCAAAGATGAAGAGTAAAAGCTAGGACAAGCCTCACTGGGTCTAAAACCTTGTCTTTTTGGCTTTTGTGCTTGTATCATTTTTCTGATCTGAATAAGTATATCCATTAATTTGATGGCTTGAGAGTTTCCAAACCTTAAAAGAAAACCCATTTAAAAATATCATGAAGGCATCAGATGATATTAGATGAAGATCTCTCTCACTTTTTAAAATGTGTTCCTCATCTGTTTTTTTTTTTTTTTTTCCTCTTAATGGGTAGCATAGACTGCCTTTAAAATAAAAAAAA
>VXAL01010226.1:1051-12201 GCA_013399475.1 Chauna torquata | reverse complement strand
CAAGGGTGACAAATTGTAGTAGAGATTTGGTCCATATTGAAAATAGATGGAAAAATATCCTTGTGTTGTGACTAACGTCCTTTTGCTTTTGCTTTCATGCTTTGCCACAGTTTTGAAAGAAATCAACAGGTTACTCTGCCAAGTTCAGTGGGAATTGGACTAGGTCTTCTGCTACCCACTGATAACTTCCTCTGATTTTGGCATATAAAAAAGCCGCTTCAGTCTTGTTAGACAAATTTGTGTTTCCACAGAGTAAAAAACAGAATTCCTATCTATTCCAGAGGGACAAGGACTTGTCTCAGGTCATTGCTAAGAGCTGAACTTCAGTATAAACACAAATACAGCAGTAAAAGAGATAACATAATTTTAAAGTGTTTAACTAGCTGACCCTCTGCAGACAGTTAAAATAAAATCTTTGCCCCCACTTTAGCCGGGACTGATTATTTTCAAGTACAGTTATCATAGTCTATGCTCTTGACAACTACCATACAGCTGTGTACAGTGTCACTTCCACAGCTGTTTAAATACTGAGGAAATGAAAGTGCAAGCCCCCTCCCCCCCCTCCCCCCCCCAAAAAAGCTAGACTGTCTGGGGCCCTGTTTCAGACCTTCTCATCATTTAAGTGTAGCGACAGTTTTCCAGGTTGTATTTAGGTTAGAAATAGCTTGATTTTTCCAATGTTAATGGCCATCATTTCTACATAAGAGAAGTGGAGCACTAGCTCTAGTGTCAAAAGACTAATTTCCAATTTATTTTTTATTTTTTCTTTCTTCTTGATACTGCTTGTTTGCCTGTAGGTTGCGGCTGTAAGTGAGAAAAATGTTTACCCCCATACAAGTAAAATGCAGCTGTTAAATAGAAACACATTTATTGTAGTACATTAAACTGTGAAATTAATCTGAAATAAGAGAAAAAAAAATTAGCCTGTTGTAAAGACCACTGTCTGCAATGTTCTTAACACAGGCCAGTTTCTCTTTGAGAAGGTTTATTCTTTTTTTAACTAGTTGATGGACGTATATTTACTGCTGTGTTCAAAACTTTTCATTCTAAACCAGTTTTCATTACTACCTAATACAGACATGTCTGATGAGCAATTAATTATACAATGTCTTTATGCAATATCTTAATCAAATCATAATTTTATCAACATGTGATTTGGCTGAGGTGATAACTACACTAAACAGTTTTGGGTACCACAATATAAGAAGGATATAAAACTATTAGAAAGCAACCAAAAGCATCCACAGGACAGCTACAAAGATAGTGAGGAGTCTAGAGGGGAAGACATATGAGGAGCACCGGAGGTCAATTTGATTGTTCAGCCCAGAGAAGAGGAGATGAGGGGAGGCCTCGTGGCGGCCTGCAGCTTCCTCACGAGGGGAGTGGAGGGGCAGGCGCTCATCTCTGCTCTCTGGTGACAGCGACAGGACCCGAGGGAACGGCATGGAGCTGCGACAGGGGAGGTTCAGGCTGGTTGTTAGGGCAAGAGAGGGTGGTTGGGCACTGGAACAGGCTCCCCAAGGAAGTGGTCATGGCACCAAGCCTGCTGGAGATTAAGAAGTGTTTGGACAATGCTCTCAGACACACAGTCTGATTTTTGGGTGGTCCTGTGTGTATCCAGGAATTGGACTCAACTCCCTGTGGGATCCTTCCAGTTCGGGATAGTCTATGATTCCATGATTCTATGAAACTGAAGTTTTGCACAGTATTCCCTGTGCATGTGCAACCCGTACTGATGCTTACACTAGCAATGTAAACAGAAGTTGGGCATAGTGATGAATATCATTTATTTGGAATCATTTAAGAGGGAAGAAAATAGACATTGTAGAAATATCTTGCCTTACAGGCATAGCCAGAATTAGATTCTTACAGAATCCTCCCTAAATTCTCACAGCTTGCTTGGCTGATGTAGTTGCTGTTATGTGCTAACTGTACTGCTCAAATAATGTGGATGTTGGAGAGAAGACAGGATGAATTCAGGCGGGTACGCTGCTGGAGAGAAGACTAGGAGAAGTCTCCATCCTCTGGTGAGCACCTGGCCCTAGTCTGAAAGAGCATAGAAATTTTATTAGTTCTCCTTATTTTGCTGTTCATTTTTACACTCATTGCTAATGAGGAAGTATATGGTTGTGAACAAAAAGACTCCTTACCTATTTACATGTCTTTATCTCATTTTAGTTGTTTCATATTGTCCCAAGAAAAGGATTTCAGCCAGAACAAGCAACATTTTTCAATATATGAAACTATTGTGATTAGCATCGAGTAAACTAATCCTCTGAAATACTTCAGACACTCTTTATCTCAGTAAATTTTTCATTAATTTATATTATTTTTTTCCTTGTTCTATTTTTTTCCCCCATTCTTTGCTGGACTTTAGTTCTACTTTGATTTCATGAACTGAGACAGTTTTCTTGGGCGTGGCCTATTAGTACTCTGAGTTGCTCCATGTATCTATTATAACTGAAAGTATCTACAAATCATTATAGCCACAGTCACCAAAGTTAATAGTTTGACTTAAAAATCATTATTTCCAGCATAAGTGCATTTGTGTTCTTTTAATTTACCTCTTGGTTTCTTAGCCTGTAACTTTAAGCTTAGATCATATTTTCCAGCTTTTCTCTCCTATACTAAAGTTAGTTTCAATTTTCTTATATTCAGGCAAGTCTATCTGCATTTTAAAAACTTGCATACACTCCAATGAAATGAGAGCTATTAATACATGGTCAGGGTTTTGATTTGCAGACAAAAGACTTTTCCCCTGTACACCTGGTGAACAAAAAAATGCCCCAAAAGCGTAGTCAAGTGGGCTTTAATTCTTCTCCAAGCTTGTTCTCAGATTTGTCATTCACTTTGTCTAGTGTTCAGAGGGAACTTCTTCAGAGAAAGTGCTTGGTGATGCTTCAAAGAAAAACAGGCTTGGACGAGATCTCAAAGGTCATCTAATTCATCCCCTACTCTCACATAAGGCCAACATTCCCAAGGGATATTTTCCTAAACTTTTCTTAAACTCCTCTATATGATAAACCAAGTAATATGTTCCAATAGCTAACTTTCCTTGCAGTCAGATTTTCTTCTCCTCAATGTCCAATATATGTTCCTCTTATTTCAGTTTCTGCTTATCTTTTAACTTTTGACATCAGGATTCTTTCTTTAAAAATGACGACTGCAGTTCCTTTCCTCTTTATTTCAGGTCATATTTAATAGGTGTTTCCTGTAGTGCTCATCTGAACTCTCTTTTATTCTCGTTATTGAATGTACTTCCCAATACTGGACACAAAGCTGCAGCTGGAGCTTTTCCAATGCTTTGTAAAGGGAAAGAATTACTTTTGGGACCTACTTCTGTTTATACATGCATATTGATATTTGCCTGTTGCTGCACCAGCATAACTTGTTGCTTTTATCCAGCTTGTGGTCTATTATATCGCTACACTATTTCATGCAAAAATGCAATTTTCTCCTCCTAAATCTGTGCTGATGACTTTTCACATAAATTTAGATTTTCGCAATATTCCTTACAGAACTGCATCCTCTTTCTTCTTTTTACAGCATTTCTCCAGTCTGTTACAGTGATACCAATTCAATACATTAACATGACACCAAAGGCTTTTAAACGAGTTTTGTCTATAATTTAAGTAAGCAGACTTTTTATTCTGTTATCTTAATCATTAGTGGAAACAGAGAAATACCCAATCCAGTTACGACCCCAGGAGTCTACAAACATGAACAGTTTGCCATGAGGTATTCTCTAAATACAATCTTCTAGCTGGTTTTGCCTCTATGTGACAGTAGATCGACATACACAAATTTTGAGAAGGTCATGAAGAACATTTTAAAAACCTTCCTCAGGCTGAGATGCATAACAACTAATGTTTCTCCTTTATCCACATGATTTGTCAGTTAATATAAGAACGAATTTTCAATTCTTTATTCTTGAGAATCAGTATTGGTTATTTCACAGTTCCTGTTATTTTCTAAGACAACTTCTTAAAAAGATTTTTGTAGTTTTACCTAGTATTTTTCTGTAACTGTAACTGAGTGGTCTATAGTTGCACAGATCCTCCTATTCTTCCTTTCTCATGGGTATGTTACAACCTCAGTCAAAAAGCTTTATTCGTTTATCTCTGACAGCTTAACTAAGAATCTTAGTTAGATACACCTTCTAGAGATAGACAACTTTTATGTATTTGAATAAAATAATAAATAATTCTAGACTATTAGCTAATTTAGATATCTGAGTTAAATGCTTAAAGTTGGGCAGCAAAAAAAAAAATTATTCATATTCATATATTCAAAAGTCTTTCATATATTATCCATCCTCCACGCATTCTCAAAATATAGCCATTAATATTTCAGAGGCTGTTTAGGTTACTTCTCTAATCAATCCAGAGTGAATTTCACCAGGCTCAGTTGACCTGAAGACATCCAGATCTTATTCTAGCTTGACTTTTTTACCCATCATTTTTTATCATATTAAATTCAGCTGAGACCATTTTAAATTTTACTGAAGCTTGATGTAAAAGTGACATTAAACAATTCATTCTTAACATTATCCTCCACTGATAGCTTTCTTTACTGAGTAGTAAACCAGGTCTCTTTCTTTTGTCATCATTTCACAACAACATGCTCGTTCTTTCTGATTATACTTTATAGACCTTGTTACTTGTATAGTATTTTGTGCTTTGGATTTCTCATTTTTGTCCCTAGAGGTTTTCTTCTGCGGTTATCTGAAATTATTTGACCTATTTTCCTATACGCTTCCTTCAATTTTTGTGATGACTGAAAAGCTGATGGTTTAAATAAGTTAACTATTTTAAATATTTTCTATCCTTCCTACACATTGGGATGACTGGTGCTTCTACAATATTAATATAATTTTCCTCAGGAATTGCCTGGGTAATAATAATGCCACCAACAAAATATGAAATGAAATGAATAGCCACGGATGAGATTTTTATTGTAGTGATGTGTACCCTTACAGAAGGATGGACAAATTACAGAAAAAAAAGGATATAGTAAAATACTAGAGCCTCAAGCATTCAGTTCAGCAAGGCTGCTTACAGGCAGACTCAGACTTCTCACTATGAGTGGCTCCCATATATACGTCATAAATATTTCATTCCTACTGTTCTGTCTGTTCAATCCATCCCTTGCTAATGAAACAGTTGTTTTTGAAAGCTCATCTATTTATATCCAGCTACTTCTCATGCACAAGCAGACTGCTTGATATAGAGAGATAAGAGAGACATAAATATAGATGTATATTGATCTCATTATGACTGCAGTTACATTTGGTATTACTGGAGTAACTCTAAATATAAAGATACATTAGTATAAAACCAATGCATTTGAAATCAGTTTTAGATGTGTACTGTTATGATGCTGAAGTGTTTGTCCATCATGCTGAATTTCCTTATAAATAGAGCATTAGGAATACAATATACAATCTGGTAAAGAACAGTCATTAATAACATTTATTATACTTTACAGAAAAATTTCTTTGGCATAATATTTTGGTGCGTCAAGATTTTAACGCCTATGTCCTTTAAAGGAGCTCAGGTTCTTAAGGATAATGTCATTTTTCTTAATCTGTTTTTCTACATGTGACTTCAGACATAAAATATTATGATGTTCAAGGTATTATCTAATCCCTTGTCATTCTTATATTACATGATCAAAGACACTGTGATACTGATTATGAGAGTAGCTTGAGCTCTGCTTTATTCCACTTAAGTACAGAAAATGCCTTTAAAAATGTGTCTGGTTTCAAAATCTGAGGAAAGTTGAGGTCAGTTCTTCTGTCTTGATTTGCAAGAAAAAAAAAAGAATTCTTCTCAAATGGCATGAAATTATAATCTGGATCTGACACTCAAATGAACACAGAAGTGGAAGGGCTAAATCTCCTTTAAAAAACTCATTTCTGGAGACTATGTTAGACACATTTTCAAGGTGATATAAATCTACCCATCTGTCTAAAATCTGAATCTCTATGGTGATCGACATTTCTCAGACATGTGCAATTCTTTGGCTTGTGTAAAGTAGAGAATCAGCTCATAGTAGTCTCTCTTAACCTTAAAATTTATTAAAGTAGTATAAAAATTAGAAATAATAGCAGTAAAGATTAGGTCAGACCTTTTCCATGGAGTGGAATTGTAATACAGCACCAAAAAAAAGAAATCCAAGTGCAAATTCAAAGAAGCTAAGCAGACTGGTATAAATTCCAGGTATAATCAACTGTAAGTGGTGGAAAGATGAGATCTTCATACTGTTGTTACTTTGGGGGGAAAAATTGGAAAGTGGTTTATGTTATTTTAAGTGGAAAAATAAAAGAAATTAGCAAAATGAAAATACCCACAACAAGGCCTAAAACTCAAAAAGGGATAGGCATCTCAAGGCAACTTCAAGAGCTTACTTTTAGCACTTAGGTCACTCATCTAAATGATAGGGAGCCCTGAGTACTAGACCATGCCTTCAAGGTTTCTTTACAATATGTTGCATTTGCAATGAGTTTTACCTTAGAAAATCATGAAATAAAACCAGAAAAACCAACCAACAAACAAACAAAAAAAGACCCACAAAGACAAAGATGTGCCTAAAAGCTAGCCTAGTTAACTCTTTCAGACAAAATTCTCTTGCGTTTGTACAGGTGAAGGGCTCCTCTTTAGACTGTTCTGCACTCTGACAGCTGGAAGGAAGAGGATTTAAACAGGCGCAGGTGAATGAAGGATCACCCCAGTAGCCTTCTCAAAGAGTTGACTATTCTGCTCAGCACAACACTTCTCACTGCTGGAAACATGCCACTGGTGAGGGCTTAGACTCTGGGAGGAATTAAGATATCTGAACCCTCACTTGCCAGAGCATCAAGGAGGAAGAGGAGTTCAGACAGACTCCTATACCTGTCGTCCCTTCCCCAAGCCAACACTCGGAGATGTGTTTGGGACTTGTGTGACTCTTTCCAGAAGTGCCTGACTCTCTCAGGGGGCCCCATGTGGCGTGTCCTTTGCCTAACTTTAGCTGTAGGTTGTGGAGAGGTCTGACCTAATCTGGTTTTCTGGCTCCCTTTATAGCCAACTGAGAAGGAGATGCTGCCAGGAGGTGGGTCATCCTTCCTCAGCTAGGGACATATAGGGCTGGTGGGTCAATCTCTTCTGGGCTGGCTATGCCTGCCTGAAGAAAAACCTGGATAAATATCTTAGACTAAATCCATAACTTTCGGATGACTTAAATTATATATTCCAACCCAAACTTACGTAGTCTAACAGGAGCTATCCATTTAACTTTTTGTAATATATGTGTTGGACAGTCCCACTCTGAATCTCACTCTGTCTGTCCTTAACCCAACAGCATCAGTTAAAATGTCTCATAGTAACAATTTACTGGTATCTTCCTGAACTGTCAGATATTACTTACAATTTAGATGAAAAAAAAATTAAAAAATGATGCTCTCATTAGATTTATATTCATCGAGTATCAGCTTTTTTTTTTTACTGACAGGGGCATTTAGCCCACTTGAATTCCAGAATTATTACAGTGTGAATCTACTTGCTTTAATAAACCCAGATTTGCTCCATCATCCCTTGGCAATGTAATTAAATGACCCACATTTCCCAGAAGATGTACCCCTAATTCCTTCCTTTCTTTTTTTTTTATATGTTCTCAGTACATTTGGCTGTAAATTCAACTCCAGTAAGCAGACTTGCCTTTCACCTTCAGCACATGCCCTTTATTTAACTGCATACATTCCAGACTTTATTTAAAAGAAAACAAACAAACAAACAAGCTAGTTTGTTCCTTAAGATCTGCTTTGTATTCATGGGCTCTGCAAGGAAAACCATATGGGGAAAAAGTGCATGCTTTCACCTTTTTATGAACCCTTCAAAAAACAGAAACACAATCATTTATTTATAAAGCCAGAGAAAATTTTTCATGGGACCTTAGAGTTTGAATGTGTTGCTCTGCAGTTAAGGACAAAAATGATTATGTTAGAGACCTCAGGTTAGCTAAACAGGTTTTTTCTTGTTTACTTTTGATTATGAGTGAGAAGGAGTTACTGTACATGGGATTTCTTGGTTGTTTGTGATACAAAAGAAAGTATGCTAAAGTCAAAAGAATTATTTACCTTCAAGCCCATGGGATCAGGGTCAAAAACCCAACAAAACAGCATGGTCCAGATCTAAAAAGTTATTTAGGAGAATACAACTGCCTTTAATATCTAAATGCCTTGAATACCTAAACTTTTGAAAGGACTTGAGACACTAAAATAAAAGTTTTATATCTATATAGTTTTAGTGACATAACTCTGACTTCCTTGATGCCATCATCAGTCATCACTGGTATAGTTCACATATACTCTTAGAGCTAGTAGCTAAGAATTTTGTTTTATGTTAATATGTAAAGAAGATAAGAATATCATCCCTCATCCTAGCAAGAAACTTAAAGAGAAAAACATGGATATTACTACTACTGCCAATACATTTGTAACTTGGCCTTGGTAGAGGCTGCAATAATGCTGAAGGTGTTTAAACACTTGGTTACTGTCTTTTTTACATTTCAAGACACTTCAAATAGAGTAAGGGTGTAATACATTTCCTATCTGGACACTTCTTTTAAAAAGCACGTTGAAGAGGTTGGCTATAATCTGAGTGGTTGAATCAATACATGGTTCATGTCAATGGATCCTGCTTGGAAAGCAACTCCTGATTCCAGCAACAGGCATATCAGAAATGTTTGGATCCCTCCCAAATCTGCAATAAATAATTCATGGTTATTAGAGGAATCATCCGTTCCTTGTCCTTTGTCTCATTCTGTTTCGCAATATGTTGAAACTTGGCCCAAATATAAAGCCTTGACATCAACAACAACAACAACAACAAAACCAGAGTACCGCAAAAGACAGTTCAGTTCAATTGCCTGAGGACACAATCAGTTTCAAATTTTGATTATAGATCACCAGCTAACTCTGGCAGTAGTATTAGAATCACAGTTCACACAGACATTGGCTCAATGAGACCGTCAATTTTTAAGAAAATAATACAAAGTGTACTATTGAGGGTAGCAATTGGACACCTGCCAAAAAATATTTGGAAAGCAAAATCACTTCTGAGACGTTATGGGAATGCTTTGAAAACAGCATGAAAGACAGTAACACTGAATCTTAATTTTTAACTACTGGTATCTAAAGAGATAATGACTAGCTTGCATAGCTGGATGGCTTGCTGAGGAGGAATCTTAGATTTCCATGTAATTAAACTATGGAACATTTATAGCCTTAGCCAGTGTCAACTGAGGTTTCTTGAAACAACTTTTAATTAAAACTTGGGTTTTAATGTTAAAAACTGAGTTCATTCTTTTCACAGCATTTTAATTACAGTAGAAGGTAATGCCATTTGGTGACACATTGCAGTGCAGAAGAGAATCAAACAATTACCTGTCCAGTATGTGATGGTCAGTTCAGATGCTTCAATAACTTTTTCATTTATGTTTATTCATGAGATGCATGTAACTGCATCTTCTTAAGGTTTCTTTCCACAAACAAAGAAGGCTGTATTCCTTCAGTACCTTTCTAGTGAATGTCAGTAAATGTGGTATTTATAACTGGTGAGTCATCTCTGTGGATGAACAAATACAGGGGAGAGAAAAGGAAAGAGAAATAAAACCATTGAACCTCATTCAGGCTCCTTTTCCAGTCTTTCACTTCTTTTCTGTGCCCATAATTGTGCTAATATTGATGCAGGCAGGTGCAAGACATTTAACTATGTGAATAAAATTTCCTAACTATGTGATCACATACCACAGAATCTAGCATGATAAAAACAAACAAACAAACAAACAAAAAGAACATCTACAATTACTAAATTTCTACATTGCCAACTCTGACTACTTATCATTGAAATGAAATACACAAAAGGCAAAGGTAAGGAAGAGCAGAGGATGTGCACAGTGTTCATTCAATCTCAGGTTGTCCAAATTTAGATCTGTCTTTTGTCAACAACAACTTAAAAAATAGGATACATCATAACAGCTCACAATGGGCGTGGTTGAGCTCATGGAAGAGCAGAACAATAAATTCCTGAAGCTTTTCCAGGGTATAGGAGGTATTAGACCAGAGATATTAGACCAGAATAATCACTCCTAAATTTAAGGACCTGAGGTCCCTAATTTAGGACAGAGACAACATCTGCCAATCAGCATGAAATTACCACAGTGCCAGGTAGACTGAGCCATTTACTAGGATTGCTAATAGAGGTGTTCACACAGGAATGTTAGTTCAGGTCAGGCATGCACTGCTCTAACGAATTCCCCAGTTGTCTTGTCTTACCACCTTTGTGTTTGCATCATGGAGTGATGGAAGTTTGGGCCTCAGCAAGAACTGCTTTGCTCTCTAGATCTGCTCCTGGCATATGCTTGCAATATGTCACTTCTCTCTCTCCAGGGCCTTAAAAAGTATGACAGGATCTTTCTAATCAGAAATAAAGAAACTAAAGGGACTAGTTTCCTAATTTAAGCTTTGCAGTGAAGTACGTTAAACTACTCACGTCGTTCATATGTCACATTTGAAGAAATCTGCAGAGTGATTTAGTGGCTATTTGCCCAAATCAGAAAGGCCTTTGACTGAGTCTGGAAGCCAGTTTCTATTGCTTGATGCATTACATTAGAGAGAGATTGTATTCTGAGCACAAAGTCTATTCTGGCAACTATTCCACATAATCTATGTTACTGAGCCACTTAAAATATGTTCGGATTGCCTGGTGAAAAAAAATATTGCTGCCACAGTACTAATATGGAGCAATTTCAGATCAGTATCTTCACAGAGAAACTGTAAAACAGACAACAGATCTTACCTTTGTCACTCTTTGGATAGGGCCAATTATACTGCTGCAAACTGGTCTTTTGTTAGACTGTTCATAAATCCAATAATAATAATAATAAAAAAATTGATCTGTGTTTCTTGATCATTTGTTCAAATGTCTTCTTCCGGACCACTATACTAGCAATTCTGATATATTATTAAAATCAAATATTAGATTTATTTTCATGTAGTTTTGTTCTCTTTGAAATGCATAACCCTTTTAATAATGGATTATGTGCTCAGGCCTTATTTGTGCTGTAAGACTTGTGAAAATGACACCTTTGGAGCATATACAGGTGCAAAT
>VXAL01010225.1:4181-62204 GCA_013399475.1 Chauna torquata | reverse complement strand
TCGCTACCGGAGGATGCTCCGGTTGCCGCCTTTGTCCTCCCGCTTTGAAGGCGCTCAGCACCGCAGAAAATAAGGATGATGCCGGAGAGGTGTAAGGGCTCGGAGGGGTTTTGTGGTTTTCTTTCTTTTTTTTTTTTCTTTTTTTTTTTTTTTTTTTTTTTTTTTTTTTTTCCGACGTTTNAGTAGTTGTTGATAAATTGCAGTGTCATTGTCGGATGTGCCTGCCCTGTCTCCGCGAAGAGAGGTGGGATCCACCCTGCCCATTGCAGGCGCACGCCGAGCCCCGCGATGCAGCTTTTTGCGAGCGGTGGCTTTTTGCAGGGAGGAGAGGAGGGGAAAAAAAAAAAAAAAACGGAAAAACGGGTAGCTTGGAGTCTGGAGGATGATGGCTACTGACGCTTTCCGTTGCTTTGGGGGGAATTTTTTCCTTTCGTCTCTCCTGGGTGGCGTTGCACACCTGCTTGGTTTGCAATCCTGGTTTTATTTCAGCATCCCGAGAGCTGCGTGCCCTTTCCGCACACAATATTCCGCTGCGTGGCCGGAGGACGGTGCGGTGCCGAGGGGTGCGAAAGGCCGCCGCAAGCTCGAGGTCACATCCGAGGGGCACAACCTCCCAGGCTCGTTTGCTCTCCAGCAAGGGGTGACGGATGCTCCGGGATCCGGAGGGTGTAGTGTTTGTGCAGGGGGCTACGGTGTTGTCATTGAGACCCGTAAGGTGACTCTCTGCAGGAAAAAATAGAGAAAAGACTGCATCGGCTGTGGAGCTGGACTGAGTTTGCTCAACCTCACCCGCCTGCGTGCCGGCGAGCAGAACAGGGCAGGAATTGGGAGGTGCTGGGCCGCGTTACCCAGAAAATCGGGGTGGAAGCAGGGTTGTGGTCTAGCAAAGGCAGGTTTGCTGTAAAGGAGCCCCCAAATCACCTGCAATCCTTGAATGCCTTCTGTGTTTTGGAGCTGGAGGCGTGTGAGTGCAAACTCTTCCTATGAAGCATGTAGGGTACTTTATTTATAAACCTTAAAAATACCTTATACAGTCTATTAAAAAAAAAAAAAGGCAGCAGTGGGGATTGGTTGCACTTAATGCTCAATTTTTTAATGCGCCTGGATGACCATAATTCACAAGCAACCAGCTATTATTTTTTTTCCCCCCCACCTTCTCATAATTTTGGAAGAAATTACACGTTCTTAACCTCCTGTGTGATTTTCCAAGTTGGTAACCCGGGAGACTCGCCGATCGCCGGCGTTGCTGCAGGCAGTGCAGCATTTTCTCTCCGCTGTCTGATGCTGAGGCTGGGGGAATTTTCTCCAGCTCGCCGCCTCGCTTGCCGCGAGAGGGCCCGTGCCGTGTGTGCTTTTGGTGGTGTGCACGTGGGGAAAGCCTCATCTCCACCAGGGCTCTGGGCTGGTGGATCCATGCTATTTTCAGAGCTGTTGGGGTGTTTTTAGAGGTGTTGCTACAGCGTAATGCTCGTAGCAGAGCAGAGAGTAACTGGAAGAAGCCCCGTGCTCTTATAGTTGGGATTGCCAGTTAACAAACAGCTTTCAAAATCTTCTGTCGGACGTAAGAAACGTGCTTAGGAGGCGTCTTGCTGCCACGGGTGGCGATGTCCTGCTCGGAGCTGGCACGACTGAGCGTAGCGGTGAGTTACGGGCGTCATTAGGAACGCGTCCCTGCCCGGCGGGTTGCCTTGCAATGTTTGTGCTTCCAGTCTGCAGACCGGAGCCGGCAGCCGCGCGCCGTGGAGGTTTTGTCCTTGTTCCAAATGAGATGGTTAACTTGGGTTCGTCGTGGGGGTTTTTTGGGGTTAGGAAAAGAATTGTTGTTAAGCGGTCCGCGAGCCTGATCCGAAGAAGGTCCAACGTGTCCTTTGGTGCCCGATGCTCCTGCAGACCTGATGGGAGGGCCTGGATGGCTGCGAGGTGGTCTCCAGGGGTGCTGCACTTTGGATGCTGGGAACTTTGCGTGGCAGCTTGTTCGAAGGCTAAATTAACATGCTTACAGCCCGAAGCTCCGCTAGTATTGGCTCCTGGCAGAAGCAATGTATTCAGCTCTTGTTGGCATCATCAGCGAAACTTTCTGCTCGGTTAGAGCAGGATCTGCCATTTCTGGTAGTGACATGAATGGGGTGGGATGCTTCTGAGAAATGCACTCCTAAACGAGCATAAACCAAAAAGGGTTCTCGCATAACGCGTCTCGTCCCCTGTCTTCGTGGCGGAAGGCTTTGGTTTCTCTCCATAACATGTGCTTTTTGGATATCCGAAATCCAGCATTGAGAAGGAAGTGATTGCACCCACAAACTCGCCTGCTTCGGAGGGCAGTGTTTGTCCGGAGGGAGACCTGTTCCAAACCAGCCCTGCTCCACCACTCCGAGAAGAAGGTCCTCTGCAGCTGAAGCCCCTGATTTGCTCGAAATAATCGGGTGTTAAGTGATTGGCTATAGTTTTAATTACTTTACTGATACTTTCTGTGCACCCCAGGTTGGGACACAGAGGGGGACACCGGACGCTCAGACGAGGATGACGCAGGCGGCGTTCCGGATGGGCTCCCTGTTTGCTCAGAGTCTTCGGATGGCGTAGGAGATGGACGGACAAAAGCTAAATGCTTCCTATTGCATCTGCAGGTACGAGAGCATGCGTGCTTGCCTCAGCCCATCCCTGGTCCCCCCCAGGAGACTTTTAGGTAACGGTGGTTGTGGTTGAAATGAAGGGGAACCTCACGGCGGGGACCAAGCGGTCTTTTATTTGCTGCTTGAGCTCCGCTTGGTTTCAGCTGAATTCCCCCTCGTTGCTCCTGCTGTTGCAGTTTCCCTCTTTTTACTTCTTAACCCTCTGCTCCGGAGGGGATTCGTGTGCTGCTTGTCCCACAGAAGGAACAAAAATCAGGCTTCTGGCACACGACTGCAAGGTAACCCCTCTCCCTGGGGCTCGCAGTGCGCAGATAGGCCGCTCACCCACCCAAAGTGGGATTTTTCTGAGAGTTGGTTGCCTCGAGCGGAGAGCATGAATTCACAGCAGACATTTAGAGTTGAGTTCCTTTTGGGGGGAAGAAAAAAATAAAAATAAAAATCATTGTCATCTGCATGAAGGATTTTTCACTACTGTGGATTTCTGTGGATTGAGTAAAGGGAATTTTGTCGTGGTGGGAAATTCTGGACAGAGGAGAACTCTATAAGCTCACAAGAGAAGCTGCAGTGATTTGTTTTTTTTTTTTTTTTTTGGTAACAATCTTCACTTCTCTGATCCAACGCTAAGCTCCGTGTCCTTTTCTAGAGGAGCAATTAGTCTGGGAAAAGCGGCAACACTTAGCCCCAAAGTGACAGCAGTTCGCCGTGAAGCAGAGTGTCTTTGAAATATGTGCATATTCTTTTCTAATCAGTAACAATCGCACTTCCAGACAAATTTCAAGGATCACTGAACCTCTGCTGAGCCCTGTCACACGCACTCGGTGCGAAGACCAAATAACTTCTCCTATCGCTGCTGTTTGTGCATTCACTTTTCTTATTCAAAGCCGAATTATTGATCTTCATATGGATTTGCTGTGGCACCCAACCAGTTTCAGCTGAGGCTTTGTCATATAGAAGCGTGAAGTTTTTGTTAAGCTTCAATCTTGCCCAATTTTAGCAGCTGCTTGTGGTCTAAGGGGCTTGCAAGCATCCCCCTTTTTGGGGGGGGAACAAATACACCCCAAATGGCTTCTTAGTCATTTCCTTGTGCGTTTCTGATTGTCCTTTCTTTTGGCAAGCAAGGACTTGACCAGGTGAGCAGATAGTTTTAAATGGATGATTTTTTATCGAGGCGTGTGCGGTCTTGGTCTGGGCTCCTTTTGACGTTCTGGCATGGCTTTGAAGGTTACTTTTCATCATCTGGGCTGCTTCCATCTCCTGTGGGATCTCTGGTGGTGGCCAAGTTATAGGTGGATGCCCACAGAAATGAGGACTTGAGGGGCACTGATTGGAGCTGGGCAGCATTTTGTCAAAGAGAAATTTAGTAGTGGATCTTTTCGTTTCGCTCTTCACGTCCTTAAATTCTGGGCGATGCAGCGGGATGCCATTTAGACGACAGCACCAGTGGTCTCATGCTTGTGGTTCCCACCTATCCGAAAAGAAATATTTTTACGGTACCTTTGAGTTGTTGGAGCAATCGTACATCACTTCGCGGCTCTCCTCAGTGCTCAGATCTCAGCAGCGCTGGAGCCAGGGGTGGTGCCTGTGCACGTCACACCTTTGGTACCTTCTGCTGTGCTGCTCTCTAAGGGCTGCAGACAGCGTTGACCTCCACTTGCCTTTGAACCCCATGAGAGCTGGGAAGTTCTGGAGCTGTGGGGAGGAGTGGAAGTGATGGGAGGTGGGAGGGAGGCAGACAGGCAGCGTATAAAAAAAGCTTCCAAATTGCTCTACTAAAAGAGTGATTAGCTCATGCCCACGTTGCTGGTGTGGTTTTTTTTTTTTTTTCCTGTGTGTGTGTATCTAACATGAGGCAGAATCAACTCTTAGGTGGATACACTTTGCATTTTGGAGCTGTATTTGCCTGTCTGCTTTCTGGGATGAATGCTGGGAGCCCTGGCTGTGATGGAAATAACGTGTATTGATTGGAAAACATCTTCTGGAGTCTGCTTTTGCAAAGCCAGCAACTTGATTTCAAGCACAGGCAAATTTGCTTACTGTGATGGACAAGCAGTAAATGAAATGCACGTTGGGGCAGGGATGCATGTCTCAGAATGAACCGAACAGGACTTTCTGCAGGAATCTGTGTCCTGTCCACGGTGCCTGGGAAATATCCCAGTAAAACTGGCGATGTGACTTCTGCTTTGACTGTAAATTTATATATATACATGCAGGATGGAGCTGGAACGTGCAGCCTGGCTTTCACGTTGGTGGAAGACCTTTCACGTTTGTGATGATTTAGAAGTCTTTCTGCTCCTGTTGCTGGCTTCCTTAGATTGTTTTGCCGGATGACCTGTATGATCAGAAAGGCCTTCTTTCTCGTTTTTCTGTCTTTGAAATTGGTTCAGATTTCACCTATTGCTTCATCTCATGGCTGCAGCCGGAGAGAAGGATGGGTTAGGGCTGGACCAGACGCCCTTTGGAGGTCCCATTCTGACCAAAATTATTCCGTGGATTCAACAACTGCTGAGTGGTCTTGTTTTCTTGGCGTGCTCTGTGCTAGGCTGTTGTATTTCTGCACAGTAAAGAGCGATGGGCTGGTGACAGCGCTTGCAGCGCGTTTGCTTGTCCGTGCTGGATGCAAGCCAAGCCTGGACAGGAGGTCGCGTCACTACATGACCACGGTGTCAACCCGGTGCGACGGGCGGTGGCACCGGCTGGGGCTAGGATGGCTTCGACCACAGCTGGTGGCTCCTGCTGGGAAGCTGGTGCGTGTCCTTTAGATGGGTAACACGGGGAGGGGAAGCCCTTACCCGTCTGCAAAACACCGCGTGTAGGCGTCCTTAAAGTCATGCTTGTGATGAGCGTGAGCTCTGCCCTGTTTATTGGTCGCGCTTGGGGAAAAAAAGCGTTGAGCAAATGGCACTTGGTAATTTTCTGCGAGCCTTGGACCCGCTGCCCTGTCCTGCCCGTGGGTCGCTCTCTTGGAGAGGACCCTGCAAGGAGAGGCCGCTGTGCTCGGCAGGGGATCCGCAGTGCGAAGCGCTTCTGGTTGCAAAGCAGCTGAGCATCCTTCGGGAGCTGCAGAGTTCAGTAGCAAAAGGGCAGCAGGCTCTCTCCGCGGAGGGCTGGCAGGCATTTCTGTGAACAACAGCAGCGGGGAACAACAGCATATTTCCTTTTTTTTTTTTTTTTGTGCTTTTAAAACGCTGATCTGTTTAGACTTGTTGCTGGAATTAAACCTATTTCTTTCTGCTGCCTCCACTTGGCCACCACAAGAGGCTCGAGGTGCAGAACCGCTCCTCCTTTCCAGCTGGAACAACGCATGGCTCCTGGCACGGGTTCCCTGGGTGACGTTCTTGTGAATTCTGAAATAGCCTTGCTCGGAGCTGCCGTCTGTCCTGCTCAGCTGCTCTGAGGCTAAAATATTTCACATAAAACCCCATCTTTTCAGGGCAAAGGGAGCTTGGGTTCCCTTCATACCCAACACGCTTGAAGCAGCAAGAGCGCTTTGAGTGCTGCTTGCTCCCCTGATGTTTTTTTTTATTGAACAAGGGTTCTGGGAGTATTGTAACTTCATTTTTCTTCTTCTTTTAAACTGAAAAATGAAGCTGGTAGGATGGATCTATGCAGAGCTCTACACGACCCACCAAGGGGACCGAGGTGGTGCTGTCTTGAAGCAGACTCGTCCTTCTACCAGAGCTCAACTCTTCTCGCCATTTCCAATGATTCGCTGAGCTAGAGTTGAGATTTAGGAGGAACACGACATTTTTTGGGGGTGCTAGTAGGAGCCTGAGTGGTGATATCGGTGCAAACCACCAAGATTCACGCGTTCTTCATTGGACGTGAAGCGCCCGTGAAATGGTTTTAAACGTATGGAGGACGAGGTGGGCGAGTGCTCTGGGCATGTCCTTCTGAACAGACCAGGAAACGTGGCCGCGTTTCTGGTTTGGGTGCAAATTGAGCCTCTCAGCGCTCACAAATGAAGCCAGATTACGTAGTGTAGCTCTTTTTCACAGATTTCTTCCTTCTCCCACTGTAATTAGAAGCCATTTCTGCGTCTGAAATTACAGACTCTTAAATTCTGTGAGTAGATCCCTTTCTCTGAATTCCCCAGCATTACTTGTGCCATCAGCAACTGGGAGAAATCCTAGAACGGGGCTGTTGCGTGGCGCTCCAAGGCCATTACAGAGCTGAGGATTTTGCTGCGGTTGCACATTTTCCCTCTCTTCTTATTTTTGGTGAAATGCAAGACACCCAAACCTGGCCAGGAACGTGAAGGTGTCCGTGTCTGTGCCCGCCTGGTGCTGGCTTTCTGTATTGTATTACGACCAAAACCTGTGTTCTTAATTTCAGATGATTTTTTTTTTGCACCAGAGGTGGGGCTGAGGGTGGCTAAATTAGCCTGATCTCTGCAGCTTGTCTCGTATTTCAGGTGGATGGATGTAAAGTTTGAATTTGTGGATATTTTCCTGTAAGGCTGAGCTCCCAGAGGACCAATGAGCGACTAAATTGTAAGATTTGTTTTAGAGCTGGTGCTGCCCTCTAAAACTGCTTAACCCTTTGAATTCCTTTCAATAGCAGGATGCCCCAGGGCTGGATGCGCACAACTGGTTCCCCCTGTATTTTTTTTTTCCTAGGAGATATTTGCATGAGAATGAGTGACATTTTGTGTAGGGAGTCCTGTGCCAAAATGCTTTGACCCGTTCAGGCCCTTCTGAGATGCCTGTTTTTGTCTTAATGCTTCATCAAACACAGTCTGCTGCATCAGGTCGCAACGGCACAGGTCTGAGTATTTGTCTTTAGATCAAGTTTTACCCTTGAAATGCTTTTTTTTTTTTTTTTTTGGTTATCTATTAGGATGGCTGATGTCAGCAGCATGTGATTTGTTCATCCAGGTCAGAGGGTTGCTTCTGGGTTGCCCAAAAGTTCTTTGTTTAAGCCAAAATCAAAGAAAAAGGGGGAGGAGGCTTGGCAAGGCTTTGGTTCCTCATGACACCGCTCCTGCCTGATGGTACCCAAGGGGTCTGCTGAACCTGCAGCTTGTGGCGGGTTAATCCGTGCTCATTCCGAAGCCTTGAATTCGCTTCTTTCCTCCAATGCTGCACTTTTAAAACTGAAAATGTTCTTCCTCGAGTCCCTGTAACTAAGATCTGAATTGCAGATTATGTTCTATCAGAAAAAAAAGGATTCCCTGGCAAATCCTACCCAAGCAGAGGAAATCAGTACCACTTATGGTACACCTTTCTCTGCCAGTATGTTCCATGTTACTTAGTAAGCCAGCTTGGTTACTATTTTGCAGTGTGATAAAAATCACTAGAAATGAGCACGAGATGACAAGGAGCGGCCTCCGGGTCAGAGAGAAGCACTGAGAAGCTGTGTTTTATGGAGATGAGGATGGGAACAGTGGGAGCTGGATTCGGGGAGCAGAGGAGAGCCTACTGGAAGAATCAGCGGTTTGATCTGTTTGAAGTTTTCTCTTTAAAATGTAGATCAGCCCCACCTCAGTTCTTCTGCTGGGAACCTTCCCTTTGCTGTCAGTGAGGAGTGAAAACTAAAGCCCTTGTCATTTTTCTGCTTTGTGTTTTTTTTTTTCCTGATATTATTATTATGGCTTTTGTTTCTTTTTTTTTTTTAACCTATATTTGGTGCTGTCCTACACGAGATGCTCGGCTACAGCTGGAGGGTGAGCTGCATCACCAGGGCACCTCCAGAGCCTCCAGACCCNTAGGGAGTGAAAACTAAAGCCCTTGTTATTTTTCTGCTTTGTGTTTTTTTTTTTCCTGATATTATTATTATGGCTTTTTTTTCTTTTTTTTTTTTTAACCTATATTTGGTGCTGTCCTACACGAGATGCTCGGCTACAGCTGGAGGGTGAGCTGCATCACCAGGGCACCTCCAGAGCCTCCAGACCCCTCTGGATCTGGGCACGTGTCCTTTCTTTTGAGGAAGAATGGGCCAAGATCAGCTTTCATAGTTCACGCAGTACCTAAAACTTGCAAACCCACTCCAGGTGTGGTTGCAATGCAGACCCAAAACTACTTCTGAAGCCAGGTTCAGCTGTGTCAGCGTGGCACTGGAGGTGAATCTGCCCTGATGCAGTCAGAAATAATTAACCTTGGGAGCAGAGCTGGGGTAATGCAGCTGTGAATTGCACTGTGAGCAGCTCTGTGCCTTGAAGCGGTTGTTTCCCAGCTTGCTCGGAGCCCCCGTGGACTTCTCCAGTCCTGTGCTCTACTGGTTGCTTCTGGTGGTGCTGGCCTTTGCTTGCTGGAGCTGTGCCGATCAAGAAGCGTTCCCTCTGATCATATGAGGTCCTGCAGGAGATCCCGTTCGCACTCAGGTCTCCTTACCCCAATTTGCAAGGAGCTAATGCTGCTTGGATGCCCTCGTGCTCCTTGGGAAGTCTGTGTGCTCCAGCAAGTGCTGGCTGGATGGGAAGTATCTGGGACGCTGTTCCTGGGCTGGTGGCAGGAGGAGAGGGACGACCTTTAAGTCTTTGGTGCGATGGGCTCCGAGCAGTGACTGTGTGAGGCTGCTGCAGGTGGATATCCAAGATCTTGCAAGCTTTTTTGGGACCTGGTGGCTCCTACGCGTGTCCAGTCTCCCATGATGCTAGAAGAACGCAATGTCACCTCCAGAGAGTCCAAACGGATCTTCAAAGCTTCATTCTTTCATCCGCAGACTTTGGGGCATCTATGCTTCGCTGCCTGGCATGATTTTGGGGTGTACCAGGGCAGCCACCCAGGCTAAACCCCTGGTGCTGATAGTCTGGTAGCGTCTGAAGGCATGTGCCGCGTGGGAATGGCCTCCGTTGTGGGTTAGGTGAAGGGGATGGTGCTAAATCTGCACGCTATTTAATGGAAGCAGGGCCTGGTACTAAAGTTATTTTGCACGCTTATTCCGCCGTCAGCAAATAAAATATCATAACATTTCGTTTTCTCAGCAGAATTATATATCGAAAGGTAAGCGGCGCTCGGACTGTGCAGTCAGGCACCCAACTAAATATGCGGCTAACGGATTGTATGGCCTGACAGCACACCCCGGGAGGAAATAACGGGCTTCAGCAGGCGTGGTCAGCTTACAGCTAAATATTTTGCGTTCCGGGAGGAAGCCCATTAATATTTCTCACGCAGCGTCTCTGTCGTGGCTTTTTGGTGGGGTTGTGTGGGTCTGGGTCTGGTGCGTGGTGTTGCACGCAAGGACGTGTGTAGGCTTGGAGACCAAAAGGACACGTATGTTGGCGGCACATGGAGCATCCAACTGAGGTGCGCTATATAAATATGCAGTAAACCAGCACGTACACAAATAGCTCGCGTGGGCGGCGTGGAGAAGGGCAGATGGAGATGCGGATAGTGAGAGCGGCTTTTCCCTTCGTTACCCAGAGCAGAGCTGGGATGAGAATTTATTTTACATGAATAAGTTGTCCCGATGAGAGCTCTTGTGGTCTTGTTGCTGCCTTGCCCTTACCGGACAGTGTTTTGTGCACGCTTAGCAGGACGTTTCCTCTGTCCCTGGAGGTTGTAAGGATATCTCCATCAGGAATGCACTTTCTAGCGTAGTATTCTCAGCAAGAATACACCCCTCCACCAGCAAGCACTGGGCGTCCATCCTGCACGGCAGCCCTCAGACAGCAGGACTCCTTGCTGTTTTGCAGGAATGCTTAAAAAAATAATAATAATAAAAAAAATCCGCTCTTGGTAGTGGAGGCACAGAGCAGGAACAGGGGAGGGTTATCTGGTCTGTCAGGTTGTGAGCTGCTGATGCACGTTTCTCCCCCGTCTTGTGTCTCGGTGGGAAATAAGCCCAAACGCTATTAAGGTGATAACGTTATTAAGCCCAGAGGCATCAGCAAGAGGTCAGCGTGTTCATCAAAAGGCACTTAAATGTTTTCAGCCTCCAGCCTCTTGCACTGGAGAGGTGCTCGCAAGTACTTCTGCGCCTACAGAATTTAAGCCGTCCATAAGGCGCCTTAAGTGATGGGTTACAGAGTCTATTAATTACACGGAAATCAGATTTGCTCTCTGGGGTTGATGGTCTTCAGGCAGAGCTCGTGGAGGAGTTCGCTCACAGCTCTTCGAGGTGCAGCAGCCGTTCTGGCGGTGAAGGTGTGGGTGGAGGTTGGAGGTTGGTCGTCTTCTCCTGCTCTGGTGGGCTCAAGGGTTGGAAAGCTTCATTGCTTCCTCGGGTGTCCAGAGACTGTGGGAAAGCTCCTTCAGCTCTCTTGGTCTGCTAACAAGATCTCCGGAAAGCATTTCCCCAGGCATGGAGGGTGCTGCGATGCTTGGCAGAGGCTGGGATCCACCAAGCTACGGATGCTTGGTGGGGAATCAGGATTAGCAATTACATGAGGAGCGTACGGAAAGACTGAAGCAAGGAGGCAACGCTGGGGCTAGAGAAACAAAACGTGATGGGGACCGTGCCGCGCTGTTGCATATGCGTCGCGGAAGGAGCTTTCTGCCCCAAAACTTTCGCCCGCTGGCAAGGCAGCGAGATTTCGCTGTTGTGTTTTTGGCCTGGGGAAGATCGTCGCTTTGAGAGGGAGGTCAGCGCAGGAGGATTCGGGATGCTGAAACGCAGCTAATTCGGTCGGGCGCTGTGACCCCGGGGTATCAAAAAGATTTAGTACAGTAAATCTCAGTGTCATGGTTTTCATTACTCTTTACTCACTAGAATATAATCCTCCTCGAAAACGCTCCGAGAGATGAGATCATGCTTAGGCTTCGGGTCTGCCTTTATATTTATATTTCCTCTGTGGCGTACGATCCGTCAGGAGCTATTTGCCTTTCTCTGGGTGCTTTCATAAAAAAGAACTTTTCTGCATCTCAAAGAGTTTTTGAATTTAGAAGGGGATGGTAATGCCTTTCCTGAAGTATGCTGCATCTTTTAGAGCTGCTTTCTTGCATGTAATAGTCATTATTTCTCTACCTCATTTTCTTTCTTCTCAGCTGTTTGCAAAGGTTTTTACGAAAGCCAATTCACCTGTGACTGCTAAGTAATACAATAGTCGCTGCCTTTTAGATGGTGTTGAAATGAACCTTTGAAATTGTGCCTATAAAACACCAATTTATCAAATCCTCCTGAAAAAGGGACTGTCAAAGCAGGGCTTTTTACATCTTTATTGTATTATTATTAAAAGCTTGCAGAATATATGTTTATATGGGGTGGTTCTACTTTGCATCTGCATCCCTCAGTAAAATGTCTGAGGGAATTTGAGGGATAATTTTTTTCCTATTTTTTCCCCTTCATATTTTTCCTTTTTTTTTTCCCCTGCTTTCTAGTGTGTTTTCTAATGACACCTGTGTGGTTATGGCTGCCGAACAGAAATACAGTATTAGGATTCCTGTGTCTAGGTGCTTATTTAAACATTTGAAACAGGATGAATTGCAAGGTAGGGAGGAGGAAAAAAATCACTAGCTGGGACCTGAAGAGATTGTCGTTAGCTGCCAAAACTTGGCACAAGCTAGTGTAGCACGCTTCCCTGTACTGCTGAATTTCAGATATTCCTGTGATAAGAGCGGAGTAAAAGCATGCCTTAGACTCCTTGGAAATGCAAAAGGAGATGGTTGAAGTAGCTGATTTGTGTAGTTATCGCCTGCGTCGGCTCATCCAGCCCGCGGTTGTGCAATGCTTGCCAAAGAGGATGCTGCTGGATGAGAGGAGGCTCGGAGGATGGCTCGCATCCCTGTGATGCAGAACTTTGCCTCACGAGAGACTTAAAAGTAAAGGATGCATCGGGACTGTCGTGACTTTCAAGAACAGCTGGGGGCATTTGGGTTATACGGCCATCCCGAAGCTGGTGGGGGACTTAGGAACCTGGTGGTTTTCCATGAGCGTGGTCAAGAGTTGGGACGTCATCGCCTTCATGAGCGCGGTCACCCGTGGAGAGGTGCAGAGCAAGAGCGCGGCATCCACTGGCAGGTGCTGAGGGAGCGTTGCTTTCCTGGCTGCTGAGGATACCTGTTTTCCATGGTCTTTTTTTTTTTTTTTCCTTAAGCCAACAGCTTTGTGACTTTAGCAAATTGGCATTAGCTTAGAGGGAGTTAAAGCAAAATAAATCCCTAAGTGGATGATTTTGTTTGGGATTCAAATGTGTGCAGTCAGAGGAGTGAAGTCGGCTAATCCTGATCTGCAGCTGTTTAAATTATGATCAAAAGTGGTCACACGAGGATTAAGTGCAGTTCAAGTAATCTGCTGGGAATGCAATTCGGATTAAATCGTTTGTATCCATGTAAAGGCAATGTGTCTTGGGTTATGGCACTTTCGCACAGCGCGTTCTTCCCGTTCCTCTTTCAGAACAGAGAGCAAACCACTGCTTGAAGTCACAAATTGAGCAATTGTGCCCCAGATGCTTTTTGTCTCCTGTATTTTTTTACTTTACTTTGGCTTGCGCTTTGCAATGTGGGTTTAATTCCTGTTCTGCATTTCACTACATCGTAAAAATCTGAAATTTATTAAAAAAAAAAAATGTAATGCTGTAGATAATCTAAAATCTAGCCTAGGTTTAAAAAAAAAAGTTGTGTTAGAAATTGTATTATTGTTCAATAAATGGGACACAACTCCTCTGCTTCATGTGGAAGGATGTTGTGATTGATGCTGACACACACATGCAGAGTCCAAATGTGCCTCGATGCACGTCTAGTACACCTTGCAGCCTCCTGAATTGTCCTCTGGCTCATTTTCTGCTTTCAGAGACGATGGGATGTGCTGGTTTTAAATAACCCCAGAGGTTTTGGGGTCTGCAGAACAAGGATAAACCGTGATGCCCTACAGCGATATATTGAGAGGTGGCCAGATGATGGACCAGTTTGTCACCACGTTTATCCAGAGGAAGCTCGTTAGCTTGCCAGAGCTGTGATGTCCACTTTCACGCATGCACGAGGGGTCGTCTGGATTTTTCTGCAGTTTGCCACAGTTGTGCACGTGCTCTTGGGTCGTGCTGGGTCTTGGGACAGACCTTGGTCCTACCTTGCCACCCCAGTGCGGGCTTCCTCGGGGGGAGAGGGTGATGGTCGAGAACTCAAATGGCTCTCACTCATCTCTGTCACAAGTTTTTGGGGAAATTGGCACCTCCTTAAATTATAAAGGCTTTAGCCGTACGTGGTGGCGATGCGCTATTTCTTCCCTCTGGGAGGACAGAAGAATTTCACTTCCAGGGTTTAATTAACACTTCTCCAGGTGGTCATTCAGGTGAGAGCAAGGGAGCTTGCTAAAGGGCTCTTAATGAGCCCCGTCCACAGAGCTTAGTCCCCGTGGTCCTTCCATAGGTCTGCAGCCTGGATAGTGCTCTTCGCGTGTTAAAGCAGCACTTGCAGTCCCCAGTCAGCCAGCTGCGAGCCGAGGGTTGCTTTGCTCCACCTGAAAACAGCAGAGCAGCCCCCGGTGCCTTCTGGCAGGGGGCACGGTGGCACGTGCTCTCCTCGTGGTGGAAGCCGTGGCTTTGCCGTGCTTGCCCCACGGCATCGTGCCTCTCTTCTGCCACTTAACGAGCACCCCTTGGCTGTAGCACCCTCCACGCACGCTAGGATTGTCGCTTTGCCATCTCCATGTGCTCATTTCCTTGCCCTTGTTTTCAGCGGCGGTAATTATAGGCCACGAATTGCAAATTGTGACCTCTCCGCTTAGTAGACGTTTTCCTCGCCTTGGTTAAGGACATAACTTGGATTCTCCAAACAGAATGATGAGAGGGTATCTATCTGTCCCGCTCTGGCCTTTGAACCGCCCTCTGCTTCCAGGATCATTACTCCATTATCATATTTAGACCCTTCGGCTTGCCCTCGGCAGTGCGATATTAAGTACATGACTCCCTCGGCACTGAGGACGTGTAAGCATCGCTCACCAGAGGGAATTACCCAGCAACTGATTTTTGTCAGTGCGAGTACAACGTGGCTCGCGTGACGCTGCCACGGGTTTGAGATCCAGCTTCGGCTCCACCCTGCCCAAAAGGCGCAAAGCCGCGCTGCTATCTCCTTCCCAGACAACGTGTGGCTCTGCATTTTGGAGGCTTCATAGCAATCCGTGTTGCACGCGGAGCAGGCTTTCTGCTTCCGCGCGAGCCGCGTGGAGTTACAGCAGTCTGCACGGGAGAGGATCCTTGCAAGCTGCATCTTGGTGGCTTCACGTTGGAGTTTTCAGCCAGCTCAACCTTAAACTGAAGCCCACTGGGCGTCTGGAGCATGGATGGCATCTTGTCTTGTTCCTGCTAAGCCTGCAAGCAATTGCGTGATGGGTGCAGTTGCTTTTGTGCTTCTGATGAGTGCTCCTCTCCAGGCTTCTCAAGCATCTGCAGCTTGCGGAGTTGAGCTCAGTTCGTTAGGCCTGAGCTGTCGTCTCCTCTGACTCTCCACCGCAGGGAGTTGTTTTGTGTTGTTATTGTGCCACGTGCATTTTTTTATGAAGGGTACTGTCAGAAGATAAATGATGTCTAGGAGAGATCCAGTGCAATTAGAACTACAGCAATAACCTAGATTTACTGGAGCAGTGCTGCCACTTATTAAGTGTAAGTGTGCAGGTCCTTAAATTCCCGTTGGGATTGTGTTCACCCATTGGACTGTTTTTAAGTCAGTGTAATACCAGAAATGGCTTCTCTGCCAGAAACAATTCAGGAGATAAACAGCTCCATCCATGCAAACTTCAAACAAAGGTTTTCCCTTAAGATGGAGAACTTGGTGAAATAGCCCCTGGTTTTCCAAGAGCCAAATCTGCGAGTCTAAAGATGTGATGAAAAGGTCTGAACTTGCTTGATCTTAAAATCGCAGCTACTTTATTTTTCCTCATTGAGACATCAGCCTTCGAAATAATTTAGTACAGCTTGCTCCCTAAACAAGCTACACTATTATTACTTATTTTGATAGCGCCGCGAGGAGCTGCTTGCGTATGCACAAAAGGCACAGAAGAGACAGGCGCCGAAGATAAAACAAGGTTATTGCAGCGCAGCAGACTGACCTGGGCATTTTTCCATCTGAGCAGCAAGAAAGTGGAATAAATAATGCTGGCACCACATGCAGCCCCCTTCCTGGAAGGGGAACGCTCTTTCAGATGGATTCAGCTGTCGCTTGGGGTTGTCTTGAGAAGTAAACCACTAAATACTTCCCTTTTATCTGCTGGTGCCAATGCAGATGAATAATTAGGCTGCTGATTCTTTCTTACGGTCTCTGCAGACACCCAATGTCTCTTGGCCAATTTTATTCCTTACAACCCAGAAAGTTATTGTGCTGCGGACAGCGCGTGTTTTGAGAGCGTTCTTCCGAGCAAGTTCTTTGGCAATAATTCGTGAGGTTTTTGGAGCAGCTCGGCAGGCTGCATGTGGTGGAAGGAAAGGATGGGGCATTTCGGCTTCAGGACTGGGCTGTGTTAGGAGCAGGATCTTCGGAAATGAGACGGGCAGCAGGGTAAGGCATGGGCTGCGCTGGGGGGTCGAGGGAGGTGATCCTTGCCCTGTACTCAGCTCTGTGAGCCCACATCTGGAGTGCTGTGGCCAGCCCTGGGCTCCCCAGTATGAGAGAGACATGGAGCTGCTGGAGAGAGCCCAACGAAGGGCCACCAAAACGGTGATGGGCCTGGAGCATCTCTCTTGTGAGGAGAGGCTGAGAGCTGGGGCTGCTCATCCTACAGAAGGCTTGGGTAGGAATCACAGATTCGTTTAGGCTGGAAAAGACCTCCAAGATCATCCAGTCCTTTAACCTAGCGCTGCCAAGTCCACCGTTAAACCATGTCACTAAGCTCTACATCGAAATGTTTCCTGAAGACCTGCAGGGATGGTGACCACCCATCTGACCAACAGGCGTAGATGTCTGATGAGAGGACACAAAGACAGAGCCAGATCTTCTCGGTGTATCTGGTAACAGCACAAGAGGTGTTGTGCACAGACTGAAATATGTGAAATTCTTTGGGAAAACTTTTTTAATTGTAAGGGTGATCAAACACTGGGACAGGTTGCGGAGGTATTGAAAGTCCAATGGACGTGGTCCTGGGCAGCATGCTGTTGCTGACCCTGCTTTGAGCCAAAGGGCTGGACCAGGCGATCTCCAAACAACCTCAGCTGGACGTTGAAAACTGGAGAGGGTCCAGTGGAGGACTGCTGGAATGGCTGAGGATCTGGGTCAAGTGACCTGAAAGGACATTTCGGCGAGTTGGGCTTAGTCTGGCAAAACCAGCCCGCAGCCACGCGACGGTGGAGCCGGACTCTGCTGCAGTGCGTTGAGCAGCCCCTGGCTGCTTAAATAGTTCCTGGAAAGCCTGTATTTCTCTATAAAGTTATGCTGTGCTCAACACCAGCTTCTAGAGGTCGAATTCCAACCAGGACGTGTTAAATGTCATGCAGTCCAATCTGGCTTTAGGTTCTTTGTCTCGTGTTAGTGTTGGGTTATGGTGCATGTGGGTGACTTTATTTTTTATTGTTTTTTCCCCACAATGACAAGGTAAATGCAGGCCAGAAAGTCTTTAAAAGATGAATCTTAATCTGTTTGTTCCCAACCAGGGACTTTCAGCAGAATTTTAACTGAGTTTGCCAATAGGTGCTGTCGTACAGATCACCTGCCTTAAAGTCATGGGAAGAGCACTGGCGTGCACTGGGAGAACTTTGACGCGAAGCCAGTGCTATGGAGGCAGGTGCACAGTATCAGGGAAGTATTTGCACATTTTGGATACATATAGCTGAATTTTTTAGTGTGTTTTTTCTTTTTTTGGTACTCTACCAATTATTCTCCTCTTCTCTTTTCCATTTATTGCACCTTTAGGGAATAATTGCCATTTCTTTCTTCCATTAGGCAGCAGGAAACCATGCTTGGATAGTATAGATTTTTTTTTTGTCACTTAAAGACAGCATTGCATTTTTTCCTATAAATTATGCATAAGCTGTAGTGTAGGTGGGAAGGAGGTTGAGCCCTGAAAGAAAAACCCCTGAGACGTGACATGCCTCTGCTCCTTCCTTTATGTGTTGCTCTAGAAATCAGCCCGACTACAGAGCAGATCCAGCTTTGCTGGGAGTTTTGTATCACGTCAAGGACTCTAACGAGCTTCAGCGTATACCTGTGTGTGTGCATCCATAACGTTGAGAAGAGGGATTTGGTGAGGATTAGAGTCCTTAGCAGCTCCAGCCATCTCCACCTGGGGTTCTGGATGCCCAGCGGTTTGCTATACATGGGACCTGGTTTTCTGAAGCCTGAAATAGAGAAGAAAGGTGTGAAGACTTTGAATCTGTAACCTCGTATTGTTCTGAGCATAATTCTCACAGATTCTTTTCAGATCTAGCAGAGAAGCTTTCAGAGATGGGGGAACGCGTCCTGAAGGGTGTCAGCCTGGAGCAACACTTCAGAGGGGGCTGGCTTCCTGATTTCAGGAGCTGCACGCAGATGTGCTATTCCAGGCAGGCAGAACGTGTTGTTTCTTATCTGGGGTCAGTGAACACTGATCCATTCCATTGAAACTCGCTGAAAATCTTGCTGTCTGGGTTTGGATGATCCTCACGTAGGTTTTGCAGCTAGCATTGGGTGCAGAGGTACTTCATGGTAAGATCTGGAAAGAGTTGACGCTCTGTGTGCTTGCGAGGGTTTGCATCTCCGGTTGTTCAGGAAATGCTGCGCTTCCTTCCTGTTCCTTACAGAAGGAGCTAACGTGACTTGGGTCCGTGAGGTCTGCTGAGGTCAGCCCTATGTGCCCCGTGGCAGAGCGTTGTGCTGGGGCTCCAAGAGGTGCTCTTGGTTTTAAAACTGGTTTAAAACTCCGCTGTAAGGCACCGGACCCTGTAGGGCTGGCTGCCAAGCAGCCGATAGCGACTCGCACCTTATTACGTTAACTAAGTGATAATGCATGGGTCACTTTTTTTTTCCAATAAATTGGATGTCTGTTGGCAGAGGAAGAGCTCAGCTGATGACATTTCAGAAACTGTGCAAAGGACCAACGCTCCTGTCCTGTCTGGCTGAGCTGAGCACTTGCAGCAACGTCAATGCCACCGGCTGATTTAGGACTTAGGGCTGCAGCAGGAGGCAGGGGATTAGGAACCGCGCCTGACATCCTTCTTCCTTGTTTGGCACTCTGAGTTGGTCTGGAATAAAAAATAAATAAAAAATAAAAAGAAAATTGCGTTACGTGCTGTAGACTGCAGTTTACCTCTCAAAGGCGTTAATATCTCTGTAAAATCTCATTAAGGACCATAAAACCCAGTTGCTTTGCCCTGGATGTATTAACCATTTTTTCATCATACTTAATGGAGGTGGGGGGGAGAATAAGAATAATAAAGTAATGAGAATAAGAATAGAATAGGAAAGAATAAGAACAAAAAGAATAAATAAGGATGTTGTAGCGTAGCAGGAGGATAAGGAGAATATACCAGATGTAATTAGAGTGATCTCTAATTCACAAGATGATTAACTAATGCTTTTGTCTTGATAGCAGGACTGTTGCAGCGTCCTCGTGTCTTCATTCTGGAAAGAGTAGCGGTGTAAGAGAAAATATTTTAGCTCACCGGTTTAATTATGATGCAGCTCGTAATGGTGATACTTGGTGATTGCATTTTTCATTCTTTATAGTCTTTAACTTGCCCTTGTCCCTGTGCTTGATGCAGCAGTTCTATGCCTGGTGGGCCATCGGGGTAAGTCTTGAGTTACTTTCGTTCAGATGAGAACAGGGAGTGCAAAATATTTCTTTCTTAAATGAAACAGGGTATAGTGAGCCCAGTGTGGGAGGTTTTGTTTTGTTTGTTTTTAGATAAAAGTGAAGGATTTAGCTGACCGTTATTTTCATCTCCTTTATTCCTGTAATGCTATAAACAGCCAGGACAAATATGAGACCATCATAACATCCAGAAGAACCAGGATTTTCTCCTAGCGTGAAGTAGTCAAAGGTATGGGAACTAGATTTTTGAAAACTTTGTGTAATTTAGAAACTCATTCCTATTTTCAGTACAAGGGTTTTTTTTTTTCCCCCCTTGCTGTGCAAACCCCAGTCCTAAAACTTCCCCAAGCACCTGAGCAGTCTGAGGTCTCTGATTAATCTCTGTGCAAGGTTCTGGTCAGATGCAGAAGGTGTCACCTCGGGGCATGGGGGTGATGGGGACAGTAACAGGTCCTGAACCAACCTGCCAGCTGCAGAAGACTTAGCTTCCTAATATGATAAGTTTGGATTTCGATTTCTCTAACTGTCCCCTAACTTCATCCTTGCTTCTTAGGATCATCCAGTTTGACAGACAGAAGCTTTCCTCTGACTTTAAACCCTGGGGAATTGCTGCTTAGCAAGGTAGAAGGTGGGAAAGAAAATGTGAAATCAGCTGACTTTGGGAAATGTTCGCTTCAGTAGGTAAAGGGCTGCAGAACTGAGGGTTGTGCACCAAAGGAGCATTAAATTTTGAGCATATCCAGTGTTTAGGGGAAGCTTTGTTAGGTGCTGACCATTAACCCTATTTTGGATTTTCTGTGTGATTTCTGACTTCTTGCGTGCTTGGATCGCTGTCTTTCTGAGAGAAGAGTTACGGAAGCAAATCTTTATTTTGGTTCAAAAGCCCCTGATTCTGTTGGTTTATTTTGACTGTATTGAATCCTTTCTGGTGATCACAAAGGAGGAAGTATTAGTGCAAAGTATTTCTGGATCCGAGCATGACTTTTGGGAAGGAAATCACCTTTGGTGCTACTTAATTCCTCCATCATCTTTTCCTGCTGTGGGCCTCAAAGCCGGTGTATTTTGCTTAACTGTTACGACCTCTTCATCTGAAATATTTTACTTTTCTTGCTGTCAATCAAAGGACTTGTTTTGTGTCAGTCTTCTTGCTTTAATCCCCGATAGAGTGAGCTTCTGGGTTCTCTGGGTCTGCAGAGGCACTGTGAGCCCAGCGACGGCGTTTATAACCCATGCACCTCGTGAATCCCACCTCAACAGGCGTGAGCAGTGGATGGCATAGAGCAGATACCAGCAGCAGATGCCAAAACGCAATGCATCTTCTGAGAATTAGCCCAAAAGACATGCAGACCACGTCCCGTGCTCACGGGAGCCCTAAGGACAGGCTCTCTTGGTGTGACTAGAGACCTTTCCCCATGAATTTTGGTCTCGGAGATTAAATCGTTTGCCAGAAGGTGACTCGTGTTTTTGCGTTTGCTTAGCTTGTTCAGGAGGAGGTTGGGAAGTGCCGTGCCCTGCGCGTTTCCTGCTTGCTTAATGAGCTGCGTCTTTGGAGCTGTGAAGCCAAGGTGATTTATTATGGGCTCTGTAGGTTTGAAAACGATGAACAAATACAATTTTTGAGTGGCTGCTGGTAGTAAGCTGAAGTTTCAGGGAGCTGAGCCTCTCCACGAGCCACTGAGATGCTATGGCACGGACGTGCTCCTGCACCTTCATCCTCACCGTGACCAAAACCCACAGCAGTCTTGTGGCTCAAGGTGGATGTGGAGGAATTGCTCTGCTTCAGGCATCTTCACTTCCTATCTTATTCCCTCCCCAAACCAACGAACAAAGAGGTGCCATAGAGTCCATTATTTTCTTTTTTTGTTTATTTTTTGGGGGGAGGAGTCTGCCCTCCTCCTCCTTATTGTCCTGCTCTTGGTTGTTCTGCTGAATCTTGGGCTTTCAATTCTGCTGCTGCTTGTCCCCAGCTTACTCAGTCCACCCATTGCAGTTAATTGCCTTCCTTAGCAAGGCAATTAAGCTGTCTATCAGACTTCAAAAAGGCCTCAGCTGAAATTTCCCCATTCAGACCTGTCAGGAGTTTTGAGACTGACAGGTTTTTTTTTTTTAAGAGGTTTTGAAGTTTCTCAGCATTTCTTCACTTTCCTGTGCCTGTGGTGTATGTTGCCATCTAGCTGTTGACTCACGATAACCCCTTCCATGTCTGTTAAATGGTGAAATGTCAAAGTTGCATTACAACTAAAAATACATACCATGCCTTCTGTGTCGAGGAGCCGCAATATGCTGTTTCTGTGGCCAAAAGTAAATTCCAAATTGTGAGTCTTAATGCATGAAGGGTAATGATCCCCCCAGCAGTGGCATCTTGACACCAACCAACCTTGCAACGAGCTCACGTTGCTGGTAAAACTCTAAACACAGACGCGGCAAAGCAGAGGATGAGGGGCCTAAAATCCCTGATGCCTAGCTGTTGCGGGAGGTTTTTTAGGATGGAAACGTCCTCTTTGCATCTCAGGACTGGTTTTGTGGTCTGAAAAAGACAGAAAGGACCACTGCAGCCACGGGGCCTTGGAAGACCCACAGGACTGCAGGCTGCAAACCTGAAGGGTTGGGATGACATCTGGGGGACTTCTTCCTGCTTTTGAACAACCTCACTGTACAGTTTTTGCTTTATTAATAGATTCTAGACGTCTAGATTGTTTGCTCACCATGCTCACAGAGCAAAATGAATATTCAGACCTTCTTAAATGGGAACCAAGACTTCCACCACCCCCATCCCATAATGATGAAGCACAGGAGTTTTTCTTAATGTTGCTGGCACATCTGTATGCTACCAGAGAAATGAAGATTTCTCCAGGGAAATAAAACTAACAAAATCACTCCTTTTGCATACTGAATTGCCAGTTATATGTGAAATGAGATGAGGCAGCAGGTCTGTAAATAATAATTTAAAAAAAAAAAAAAAGCTGTAGTTTTTTGGATAGCTTCAAGGGGGAGAGGGAAGGAAGAATTGGAAAGGTGGGAAAGAAATAGGGAAACAGCTGCATGCTGTGAATTGTCCCCAAAATCCGAGTTACAACATCAGCTCAGCCTTGTCATGCCAAGCCCATGGGGAGGGAGTGGGGACAGGCTCATTTGCGCAGAATTGCAGCTAAGTGAGGAAATTCCCATCTCCAGGGCGGCCGCTTCTGCAGAGCTGCTCATGAGTAACCGCCTCTGCAGAAATCTGGAGTATAATTTAATTTCCGTTGAATAGGTACAGCATATTAACTAGGCCAGTACTCCTGGATTTTGGGGATTTGGGTCCGGTTTCGCTGTCGAACAGAATGTACTGCTTCTGCCGAGTACCTGGCGGGAGGCTGAATCTCTGACCAGAGCGCCTCCGACATTTCCCAAATGCTCAATTTGATTCATTCTTGGGGAAAATGAGCTTAATCTGAGATATAGTCAATCTAATGCGTTTTGTACGGTCAGGTTAAATATAATTCCTGCTAATGGGAATGGGACCTATTAACAGCCAAGCATTTGGCACTGGTTTATGAGCACTGGGGTGCGTAGCACGTTAGATCAATATTAATTTTATTTCCTTGGCTTTCTCCTTGGGCACTTGGGGTACCTTGTCCTCTATTCTGCGGTAGATGTTTGGGCCTGTTTTAGTCTGTCTGCGCCTTTTAATTTCTGAAGAAAACCTGGCTCTTAGCAATTTTGTCTGGTTTCGAGAGGACGTTCTGCGAAGATTGTGCTGAGATTGGCTGCCCTTCGTAGCGAGCCTTCCCATTTGGAACGCGACCCTTGCAGCTGCCGCCTCCGCGGCCGTATTGTCGCTCCTCATGCTTCTGATGAAGTGCAGTTCTGGAAGGGAACAGAACCTCTTAATTGCAGGATGGATGGCCACGTCAGGATGGCCGTGATGCTGCGCTGCACCTGAACGAGAATCCATCACCTCTAGGACTCCGTACCGAAACGAACCCCCTAATGAAAGCGCAGCAGATTCCCAAAAAGCAGATTTGACACTCAACTCGAAGGTCGTTTTGAAGGAGGAACAGCTTAAACCCTCTTCCTTTTCCATCAGGATAGGGGCCCTTTTATATTTCATTAAGGCTTTACAGCAGTGTTCTTGTATTTAGTCATCCAAACAAATTTGAATAACAATAAAATATCCCCTAAAAAAGCAGGCAGTGCTTCCATCCTTTTCAAAGTGCCATCTCCTTGGTGTCCAGAGATGGGGTGGTTCAGAATTAAGTTCATGTGAAAGAAAACTATCTTCATTTAGAGCAAGAAAGCAATTTTCAGAGGACGGGGCATTGACCTGAATAGCAGGTGGAACACATTAAGTGCTTCAATTAGAAAAGGCAATAGCCACTGCAACCGGGATGAACACAGTCCCCCAGAATGATATTGTGCAAAGGTCATCTACACCTATTTTGTTTTCCATCAAGTCATTAGATTGGTTATTTTGCATCTTATTTTTTGTTTTCTATGCTCACAGCATTGCTTAGTTTGGCTCTGTAGGTTTCTGGGAAGTTATTAGTACATTTTTCAATCCGGAAAATGACTTTAAAGCAAACTTTAAATCACTTTAAAAACAAATCTTGTCCAATGTATGGTGGGTCCAACTCCAAGGGAGGTGCTGCTTGGCAGCAAGCAAGTGGGCTCAGCTGCGAGGCCACTTTGTCAGCAGTGACACAAAGCTGCGTCACCCGTCCCCAGGATGAGGCACCCAGGACTGTAACGCGGTCCTGTAGGGAAGATGCTCCAGGAGGCTGGCGGCGGATGGGAAAAGGCTGAGGTCCGCTGCCGTAACCTGAGACCGGTCCATCAGAAGTTCGTGCATCCAGCAGTTGTCTTGCCCTTGCACGGGGAGCACTTGCTCATTTCACGCTTGAGAAAAGCTGGGTGCAATTCTTCAGGCAGCAGCAAAGACCAGACACCGGTTCTATATACCCAAATACAAGTTAATTCCTTTTAAAAATCAAAAGGAGACCTCTCCATGCATTTTTTTTTTCTTTCCCTGCAGCAACGTGTGTGTGCATTGTAGGGATGCAAAGTACTTACCTGAGAGGAGGAGGACGCTTTTTTCCAAGTGGTGTACCATAAAAATTACGAATTGTCTTGGTTTAAGGTCATCCTTTCAGGTTGGTGCAGTAGTTTCCCTTGCACTGGGTTCCTCCGCTTCCTATTGCTAGCAATTAACGAAAGTCTTTTCTAGCAGCTCTGAACTTGTTAAGCATCAGCCAGATATTATGATTTAAATGTGGGGTTGATTTTTAGGCTTTTTTCACCCCATTTATTTTTCACTTGCGTTTCTGGGGGCTTTGTATGCAAAGGATTTATGTGCTTCTCCTGCACACCCACCAAAACTTGGGAGGGTGCACGCATTAGCAGAAGGTCAGATATTGCAAAAGAATTGAGGCATGAATAATTCAGTTCATTATTAATAGCTTACTCCAGTTTGGGATAATTAATTCACCAGAATGGATTTAATTGTATGGATAGTCATTTTATCCGATGGCAAATTGAAACAGTCTCAGTAGTATATTAACCTCTGGAACATCCTGTTAAAAACCTGCAATTCTACAGAATTTGGAGCATCCTATGGAACGCTAATGAAAGAGGAAATGTTTATGCATGCCGTGTGACTCTGGTCAGATGTGGCAGCTGCAGGTCATGCAGTCTGTCAGTGAGTGAAATATACCTACAAGTTTCATGCCGGCAGTTGCTGCATGAGTGTTGTCGTTCCGCCTCTCTCGGTCATCAGGGAACCGTAGGAACCCAAAGACCCTTTAAAATCCTAAATTTCAGCATTCCCATATTTTGCAGTGTTTTCCAAAGTACGTACAAAGTTGTGGACTTCCACGTCGAAGCAAGATGGATTAAGGACGAACGAATTTAACAAACCTCTACCTTTTTTGCCGGTCAATAGCTACTCCCCAGCGAGCCTCCGCGCCCTGCAGTTTGCTGCACTTGGCTTGTTTTTAACTTTTCTGACCCCTTGGAAAACGTGTGCTGCTTCAATTCCTCTTCCTTTCCCCAGTTAAATAAACCTCAGCAATTGTGCATTTGTTCGTGGCTTCTAATGCGTTTGTGTTTTGCAGAGAGGGTTAGCAGTGGTTCTAGAGAGGGACCGTAGCCTCCACGATCACAGCACATCTAAGGTTAATGCATTGGTTGCTTTTTTTGTTGGAAACCTGTGAAAAAGCATAAAGTTTTGAGGTCACCAAGGTAAGGAGAGCGTTGGATGTGCTTTAATTTCTAATGTCTGGTCAATTAGAGTCATCTGGAGTAGCATAACAAAATTTTACATGAATATAATGAAAAGGGGCTGGAGTTTTCCGATTATTATCTCACAGCAGTGAGCAGCTTGGATTTCCATAATGCTTTTCACGAAGTGGAACATCTCATAGTGCTTTGCGAAGCATTTAATTAGCAGCAGTGCTGATGCTGGTATCAGAAACAGTATCGGAAATAACAATATTCTCTACCTCTGTTTTCCAAATAGGAGCATTTGGAAACCTTTCAGCTTTGAAAAGCAGCCGTCCTAGGCTTCCAGAAGGTCAAAAATCTCAACCTTCAAGTCCAACCCTTGCATTCCTCAGCCTGAAGAAGAGATTTTAATTAGGAGAGGAAGGTTGTGATGAAGTTTGCAGAAACACAGTCAAGAGACCATGAGCGTTGATGAAGACCACCACCTGTCAGGAGCGGGTCAGGCGTGGTTGATCCTGCCTCTGCGAAAAATGTGACCTTGTCAGTTGAATAAGATATTTATGGTGAAGGGAGAGAACTTAGAGGTGCCGTGAGAGCCATACAGCAGCATCCGTAATTGCTTACGGGCACGACATAACTGCTGTGTGTTGTATGGAGGGGGGAAAAGTCTTCCCCTGTTCTGTGTGCGCACTTAAATAACTAAATAACGAAGCCTGCAGAGCTGGCCTCCCTTTTGCTTGCCAGATCCTGGAGAGAATAAAAGAGCTTTCTGGTGCTTGTGTAGTATTTGTGCACTGAATACTTCCAAATAATCTTCCATTTTTAATATTAATTGTACACTGTAGAGTCTTTTGGGAGAATGAGAGTGTTTAGACCCTTATTCAATATTTATAGCCATGATTACTCTCGCTCCGAAACACAAGCTCATTTTCTTCCTGGATTAGGTAAATTCTTAGTGTTGGAGATCACTGTGTATTGAATGTTTTTCGGTACGTTGTGGGGGTTGTTTTTTTTTTTTGGCGGTGTTGACTATCTGCTCCAATTTAACTGGAATAAGGCATTTAAAGGTGATGGCTCTGTACTTATTACTGCACAACATGAGAACATCTTGATGGCTTACCGACAGCTCATGTCTAGAAGACAACTCGGGCGTGCTATAGGTGATGTTAAGCCTGTGACTGTTTGCATGAGCACTTGTGGAAGTCTCCACAAGAAGCACGAGCAGGGAGCAGTTATTAAGCTTGTTGGGTCACGATGTCATTCAGAAAAAACCGCATACGCTGCATTTAGACGCGTACGATTCCTGCTGTGCCACTGTTATTTAAACAGTCCCTTGGGCATCGTGGATAGCGCAGATGTTGAGGGGCTGAACCTTACTGTGAGTCTTGGTTTCTTCTTCTGGATCAGGTGCAGGTCTCAAGAACCAGCCTGAGAGCAAGCAGGAGATTGCAGCTGCGAGAAACCTTTGGAAGGCGACAAGCATCCTTAAGCAGCCTCTGAGAAACACAAAAAGCTGAGGTTTAGTGTTGCCTGGAGGCAATTATGCGATAATGCAGATGTTTGAATTAATGGCTTAATTATCTAGCTAGCTCTAAACAGTAGCGTATTTTACCAAGGCACTCTCCACCTCTGTTTCTAGTCACAGGCTCAACCTCAGGTTAAGAGAAATATGGCATGTTTAAAAAAAACAAAGAAAGAAAACATATTTGGATACAAACATTTGTAAGCCATGTTCAGCCGGGCTGGCTGAGCACTGATTAAACATGCACTGGAGACGTTCAGCAGCGTGCTTCTTATTTCTAAAAATACTTTGTCTCCAAGCGCTGTTGTCTAAGGAATTTCTCTGGTGGGGGGAAAAAAAAAAATCCTTTAGGTAGAGGAGAGCTCTGCAGAAACAGCCGCTGTAGAGGGTGGGTGATTAATTAATGCTCGAATCCACCCTGAGCTCCTGCTTAGGGTCAAGATCTCTGTGTTAGAGCAAGCGTCTTCCAGTTGGTGTTTCTCGTTTCTGAAATGAAAGCCTTTTTGGGTTTACTGTTTGTTATTGCTTGAGTCGTGAAGACAGCTATCTCTGCAGTGGAAATCAAGATAAGTGACAAAAACGGAGTAATTGGCCCTCGTAAATAATCCTCCTTCACTGGCTGCTCCTGTGGTGTGTGTTATGCATACCAGCAAGAAGGCATTATGTTGCTTTATAATCCAATTTGAAATAATTTAAAAAACAAACAAATACTGAAACACGGGCTTTGTTTTGCTTTTCGTTAATCCGCCCCAGGTTTGGTGTGGTTTTTTTTTCTTTTTTTTTTTTTTTTCCATTTTAGTGGTAAGCAAAGCTCTGAAGGTTTGGAGACTCTTGTGGTTGGTTTGTCTCCTTAGAGAGTCAGATGGAGCCAGATTTTGGGGGAAGAACTCTTTATCAGTCCTTTATGGCTGCTGTGGCGTAAGCTCTCGCATTTCAGTGATTCCCTGTTGTTGTCGATGTTGTAGGACTCCTTGTCCTATGTGCAGGATACACGAAAGGACAAGACGCAAACTTGTGATCTCGTCCCTGCGTGCACTGCCCTCCACTCCGGTCCTTTTTCAGACGATTGAGCACTTCAGAAAGGAGCTGCCCTCCAGGGACCACGAGGGGGGCTCATTTTCTAGCTGGTGTTGGATTTTCTCTTGTGTGCAGCAGACGCTTGCCTGATCATAGAGATGCATTCCCTTTCTGTTGAAGGCTGCGGGTCTTGCCAAATGTCTGTCCATCTGTCTTGCCAGAGCACTCGACTATTCGTCTGTATTAAGACCACAAAAAAAAAATAAAATAAAAAATCCTCTTCCCTTCTGCTCCTCAACAGCAAGGCTGAAGTCAGTGCTGTATCCAAGGGATGCTTAGCAGTCAGGAATTAATTGTTATACACAAGTACCGCATCTTTGTGGTGGAGGGGTCGCTGGCATGGGATTCATAATTCAAAATGGAGTAAAATAGCCTTTTAAGGCTCGTGTGGCAGGTTATTGTCTTATTAAATATTTAGCATTTATTTCTGAAGGGAACGGTGGTAATTTTTGATGCTCAGTTTGCTACAGCCTTTGAGGAGCTTGATCTTTATCTCCTCCCCTAAATGCTTCTGAATCCTTTACCCACAAAGGTCAAAGTGCAGATAACGTGCTGCTTTCTTTTGTCCCTGCACTCTGCTGCACCTTTTGTTTCATTTTTTTGAATGAAAATGCCAGTCTAGATTAACTTTCTGCACATTTTTTGTGCTTGAAGGCTGCGTGTCAATCTCTTAACATGCTCTGGCCAGTGACAAACACAGAGAAAGTTGGAATAAAACTCGTGCGCACCACCACGTGGTGGTACAGTGATGACCTCGTAAGACTTGGGTTGCTATGGATGGCTGAAGTATGTGTTAATTGGGTGAATTTTTATTTAATCGTCTGGGTGAGTTTAATATGTCATCTCAGAAGATGCATCCAGCAAGCTCCGTTTGGATCTCATTGCTTCTCCGCACATCTTTACGCTCTGTAGCAGTCCTGTTAGAAGAATTTTGTATCAGGAGCCCAAATATGCTTCTGGGACAGCATCCCAGTTATTAAGGCTAATTAGGAACGACAGTAGAGCCTGGTGAATAAGTTCCATGTAGCATGGACTGATTAATACTGAACTACAAGCGGTACCTATGGCTTTGAGTTAACAAAGCGGTGGAGTCGCCATCCCGGGAGGTATTTCAGAGACGTGCGGACGTGGCGCTGAGGGACGTGGTTCAGTGGTGGGACTCGGTAGGTCAGGCTGACGGTTGGACTTGATGATCTTGAAGGTCTTTTCCAACCCAGATGGTTCTGTGAAGAGAAGAGCAGGACCATTGGGTTGCAGGAGAACCAAAGAGGTCCCATTCTGGCAACCCCAGGACAGCTGCTGGAAGCTCTTTGCTGACCCCGTGCATTTTCGGGCCATGAAGCCAAACCATTTGGCAGTCGAGGAGAAAGCAGGTGACCTAGCAGTTAGCACAAAGGCTCGGGGAGACCTTGGCTTTAAGTGTAATTTTAGATGTTTGGGTAGGGCGCAGTCAAGTGCGGGTCTTTGTGCCCGCTGTGTTTACAATGGGCTTGTTTCTTCTTGCCGTGGTGACTGATCTGGCGTCCCCTGACAAGTGTGCTCAACAAGGAGTCACTCTACAAACTTCTGCTTTCGTGGCACCCGCGGTTTTCTGATTTAATGCTTTAATCAGGGAAGGCGGGAGAGAGAGAATCTGCTCCAAGCTAGTAGAAGAAATTACAAGCCAGGAACAAGCAGTACGCTTCGCAGAATTGTTCTGAACAATTGCAATTTAAAAAAAGAAGTTGTTAATCTTGATGTCGAGGGGCTTACAAGTCTCTTGGAAACTGCTTCATGCTGGGCAAGCCTTGTGATAGTGTCATTACTTTGTGCAGCTTTGTTTTTCCTCCCAGCAATGCCGGGGATTTAGGTGACGGCAGCAGGGTGGAAGGCAGGTGGGGTGACAAGGAAATGCTGAACAAAACCTGAATTTTGTGTTTCTGTTGCAAAAGGAGAGCCCTGTCATGTGCTGCTTGCATTTTGTTGGTCGTTCTCTGTCTTGCCTGGATATCTGCAGGCAGTGGATTGGCTTTCCGTGACAGCACTAGGGCTGGTGGGGCTTCCAAAATGAGTTGGGATGTGTGATGCTGCTATGATAAAGAAATTATTGGGTGCTTTGCCATAAACAAAAGAGGAAGCTTTTGGGTGGCACAGACTCAGTGGTCGTCTGCTTAATTAGCTGCCTTCCCTTTTGCGAAGGAAAAGGAAGTTAGCAGTCTAGGGTGGCATCAAGACTTTTGGGGAGACCGGGTTAAAAACAGCCATGAATTTTTTTTTTTTTTTTAAGAGGAAGGGCTGAGGCTTTGAAAAGTGTGAGGATGAGGTGCGGAGGTGACGTTCAAAGGAGCATGTTTCGTTTTCTCCCGACACCCTTTGCCGCCCAGAAGGGTCGCTCTCTCTAGGTGCTGCCGCACTGGGAATGCCAAGAGCTGTCGGAGAAAGGCAGCTGCGTGCTCTCGAGATGAAACAGCGATGGGGAGGGAGAGCAAGGCAGTAGCATTGCCAGTTTTCAGCAAGAGACCTCCCGGCGGCTGACAAAATGGCTTTCGGCACCGCGTTGCAGAGATGGGCTGATAAAGCGTGCTTTACTGGGTTACAGAAGAGCCTTTGCATCCCACAGGCTGATTTTTCTCAAGCGTAGCTCCATCGGTGCCAGCAGGGAGTTGTTCAAACGCATTAATGCTAAACCAGTTTGAATATTCCCGTTAATTCCTCACATGCAAATGAGCAGGACTGTAGGTTAAGCGTAAATATTATTTTTCCTTTTAAGCGAAGAAACATATTTAGAGGCTTGCTAAAAACTGTTCACAGCAGCCTCCTTATTCTTGTGGGCCAAATTTTGGCCATCCATAATCTTTTAGTGGAGGGGTAACTTGCTTCATTTCGCAGTGTGTAATGACGAAAGGAATTGAGTAAAGCACAAATAAATGAAGAAATAAATCTTGATGCTATGCTGATCTCAGCTCCCCAAGTACAGAGTTGGAAGGAAGGAGCAATCAGCTTTACAACGGCTGCACCGAAATCCACTGCCCGGGGTCTTCAGCCTTCTAACCACAAATTTGTGGATGAACAGAAGGGAACTTCAGAAAGAATAAGATATTTCTGTAGAAAGAGACATATTTTTCCATGCAGCCCACTTCCTTCATATTGAACCAAAGGTGATTTTCACACGAATATTGTTCTTTTGTTAAAGTACTGTCTACAAATACTATCATTTCTTTGTCAGAGTAATGACACACCTGCCTGCATACATACCGAGCATGCAATTTTATGCTTGTTAGACTTTGAATGGTGGGAACGGTGGTGGCATGGGATTTGTAATGAAATTATTGTCTGCCAGCTTTGTTATAAGTGTCATTAGCTGTCATCAATTGTAAAACATTTTGGGCTGGTTAAAATTGGAAGCGGTAGAGTTGGTAACATTGAGCGTTGAACACCTCGTAGCAAGCGCCTGGTAGTAGTAGGTGGACACTTCATTACTTGGTGTTTCATTTCATAAAAATCGCACTTCTCCCTCGTTCAGCAAGGCAGCAGAGCAGCACTGATGCTTCGTGATTCCTTCTCAAGAAATTCCACCTCCGCCAGCGCCGTGACACCGAGTCTAACCATCCGACGTTGCCTCCGCAGCGACTCAAAGCAAAGAGGGCTCCAGCCCGAGTCATCCTCAACGTCTCCTGCAGCTGCTCCTCGTGTTCCTTGGGGGGTTCCCACCCAGGCTTGGGAGCACCGGGGTCGTAATCCGCACGGGACGGACGGCGTGCTGACCTTTTAGCGTCCGTCTTGTGCACACCTTTCCATGCAGTTCAGCTAACGTCGCAGCTGAACATGCTTCCAACAGATAATAGCCATGGTCCGGTTAGCGCGAGTTACTGGTCTGTAGTGGTCGCGACAGTGGGAGAGCCTACAGAAGTCACTTCAGAGCGTGGTGTTGCACGGGGAGAAGTTGCTGTGGCATTTTCAGTGGGTTTTGGTGTTTCTTTAGCTTGCTTTTAAGCAGCGTGGGGTTACCCGCCGTGCATGCAGCGGGTTGAAGCAAAGCCAACTGCTGCCACTTCTTCTGCTTTCCCCGGGAGCAGTTTCCTACTGGGGATCACGCGTGTGTCGTTGTACAACTGTGATTTTGTTCCAGTCTTGTAACACAGACTCAATGCACAGGCGCAGCACCATCCCTTCCAACTGCGATGCTAAAAAAAAAAAAAAAAAAAATCTGCACATCTTTGCTCTGGAGGGGGTTGTGGGTTTTTTTTTTTTTTTTTTTAATTCATAAAGCTAGTAGATTATTGTGCGGAGCTCCGGCTTTTTCTCCGCAGAGAAAACTGCAGATTTTGGACCACTTCCAGCTTTAATGTCGGAAGGATTTGGGGAAAGCTCACGTAATGGCCGTGCAATTGAGAGGCTGCCGTTGCAGGTGAACCCCCAGCCAACATCAGCTGCGCTTCTGCTCTTTGAAGTTGCATCGCTCCTTCCTACTGCCTGTTGCAGCAAACTGAGGTTTACAAATACGCATCAAACACGTGGGAGGACGGTACGTTTGTGAATCATCGCTGGAAGGGAAAAAAAATCAACAGGACCTGGTGTGATGAAATCGGTCCTCGGGAAGAGCCTGCAGAAGACCTGAGCGCTACCAAAATCCCCCAGTTCATGTCGAGTGTGGTTTGGTGAACGGTAAACACGTTTCTCCGTTTGTTTTACAAAGTGGCTGACTCCTTGCGGCTTGAAGAATTGCCTAATATTCAAAGAACGAGTAATAAGTTTCTAATGGGGTTTTTTCCTTCCTCGCATCTGATGCCCTCTTGACCTCCTGCCACTGCTTTCTTCCACTCTTTCATTAAGCCTGCTTTAAGAGAAAGCGCAAATCTTTTTAACAGCATAACAGCGCTGGCTCAACGTATTTCCTCGTACAGAGGAGAAGCTTGTAGCTTTTTAGTGGCAATTCTATAATTACGAGCACATAGCCACCGCATTCCCCGGTACAGGAAGTAGCAAGCCGGTGAAGCCAGCGAGATAAAACCCATCTGATTTTACACATCATGAAACGCTTTATTGGGTCCAACGTGCCAGGACTTGGTGGTGGATGTGTTGCAATCCTTAATAGGTCTTCCAATAAAGAATGAAAGCTCCTAATTGCTAGTATCGGCTGCGCTTAAGCGTAGCCTCCGTGAAAGACACACAGCGAGGCTACGAAGAGCTCGTTTACGAGCGCGGTAGCTCTGAAGCAGCGTTACCTGTTCTGTCCTTAAATAAAACATCAATATGTAGTTCACGCTCTGCTTTTCATCTTCAGCAGACCTCAGACCCTTCATTAAAACCCACGGGAGCTACTCCAGTTGACACTGGTGTCCTGGCTACCTTAACCTGAGATTAAATGGTTTCGGGTCAGGATTTTTGGTGGGGAAAACAGATTAGTACGGGGAAAGAGAAAGAGTGATGGAGCGCAGATGTTCGCACAGTAAATCCATGAAGCATTTAACCTTTTGGTGGTAATTTTCACTTAGATCCCTCTATACCGTCCTCAGTAGATGGTGCACACTAGGCTTTAGGAAACGGAACAGAAACCAGCATTTTGGGGGAAAAATAAAAACCAAACGATTTTCAGGTCTGCTGATATGCCTCACCTAATAGCTCAGCCATCTGTCCGGCAAATGTGACCTTTTCTTGTGCGATCAATGCACTTCCCCAGTGCTGCCCGCCTGAGGAGCAGCAGCAATCGCCACGCACAGGTGGGTATTGGGAAAATGCAAACGAGTTCATTTGCATAGTTGGCACGGCCAGACACTAAAGAATGCAGGGCAAAGAACAAGTATGCTGCATTTTGATATTACTTAGTATTAAATAGTTGAGTTTTCTTATTTTGCTGTGATCTAGATTTAAAAACAAAAAGCAATAATAGTTTTTTGTGTGATTATTTTTTTAACACGACTGACAGTAGGCATGAACCCAGTAATTTGGGTTCAAAATTAATATTCCGAAAGAAGGCTCTGCAGCTAACCTGGTCCATGCCCAAGTGTATCTAGAGATGCACTCCCAATGTGTTGGCCGAAAAAAAAGGGAAATTAGCAAGATGCTTTTTAAACATTTACTGGAAGTGCTTCTTGCTTGGTGCCAGGTGGAGCAAGCAGCAGTAAATTAAGCACGTTATTTATTATTGGTAAAGTAAAGATACTTTTCCAGCGTGGTCATTGATGCTGGAGCAGAGAAGGGTAATAACAACGCCTCCCAAGAAAAAAGCTTTTTTTTTTTAGATTTTATTTCTGTGGATGCAGACGGTGAGCACCGGTGTCGCGCAGTCAGCAGGTTGGCGCGGCAGCCGCAAAAAGCAGCGCTTGGGAGATGCAGGGGCTGGGTCCGCTCGTCTCGGCCAGGCTAAGCGGATATCCGCCGCTGGAATGGGTTTCCATTCCGATGGGCTTCACTTTTAGTTTGCTGGAAAAGCAATGCTTTTGCGGATGGAACAGCTCGGGCCGCGTTTCTGGGTGATGAGGGTGCAAGAAGGGTATGAAATAGATATTAGCGACGGGTATTTGCCACCCCCTGTATATTGCTGGTTCTGCGCCGCAAGGAGCCGAGGTCTCTTTTAGAGGTGTGAGCACCATCAGAAGCTGATGCTGCTGCAGCTTCTGCAGTTAGGATGGCGTCTCGGTTTCTTTCCATCGTGGGGCAACTCGACAGCGCTGCTAGAAGCAGAATTGCTTTGGACTTTATTGCACCAAGCCCGTTAGCTGACTTAGCGTTCCTGTTTTAAACCAGGACCTTTTTGTCGTCGTCGTTTTTTAGAGGATGGGATTTGTTCCCTGAAGCTGCTAAAATAGCATTTATTATCCACCCTGAAGCATGTGCGTGTGTTTTGCAGAGTGTAAGCAATCTCCATACCACAGTACCAATTTAAAGCTGTTAAAATGTGTTACGTTAACAGCCAAGGCAATCCGAACTCCTTCCGACGGAGTGAAGCTAATAGCCCAGTAGCTGCAAGTTGTTGGAATTAAATATCCCTTTCTTTTAACATTGCTTAGACTTCAAACGATAGCCAATGGTAACCCAATAATGTTTTCCTGCCACTGATCTCCTGCCGCATATCTCGAACCCCCCACAAAAGGTCTGAGATGTGGACGTGCTGCCAATCATCTGCCAGCAAAATCTTCGTTACTTTGGAATTATACAACTAAAACAATATTTTTTTTTTTTGCATGAACTTTAAGTTGCAGCCGTGCAGATGCTGAGGAAATGAGTTAAGAAGCAACAGTTCAGCGAAGTTCTTCTTTGCTCACGCCCCAGCTCTGTGCACAGTCGTATAATCACAAAGTTTATTTCTTTTACTGCCTTCTGTTGAGATGCTGTGGGTTAAGTCGTCTTGAAAAATACTATTGTGTTATCATGCGCTCAGGTATATTCCCAATGCAGTTTTTAGGTGCTAGTACCAAAGCTGCTTTTAACTAGAATCCAGGGCAATAGCAGTAATTCACTTATATGCAGCTTTTCTTTACAAGTCGCAATTTCCTTGTGACTGTCATACTGTTTGTAAGGGTAATGGCACTATGCTCATTGTTGGCTCTCAAAATCATTAATTTTAGTGCCGTGGTTTCACATTAGCAACGTTTAATTATTTTTTAACAGAATAATGGTTGAAGTGAGATGGTTTTATACTGGTTTCTTACAGCCCAGATGGCAGTTAATCCATTAAAGTTGCATTAATATTTGCTAATGACAAAACAAGGGAATTACAATATTGCACAGCAGTCCATTTTTTGGATAATTATGCATCTGTTAATCATTGGTACCTAGCAGGAGTGAAAAGCTGGAGCCATTAGAGGCAAGAAGGGTTCAGGGCGCAGGATGGAGTGACAGTAGAAAAGCTGTTGAGAAAAACGATTAGGAAGCAAGACATGAAGAGAATGCTTATTGGAGGAAAAAAAAAAATTTAAAAAAACAGCATAAGTGTAAAGTGAACCAGCTTTCTGCAAACTCTGTTTGTTTGGGTTTTGTTTGTTTGTTTGTTTTTTCCAAATATTTTGCAAAAATGTGGTCAGAATTGTATGCAACTAGAGATGAACCTCCAGCAAGTGAATTTGTAGCACTGGTTAAAAAGCAAGCACGTGGTTTAAACTGACTTTCATGTTTTCCTAATTTAAGTGATAACACTTTATAAGTAAGTGGTTGGTTTTAATATATTTTTTTTTCTCTGTGGGAAAGCTAATTTCTAGACCCTGCAGCTGTGCTACCGTAAGTCTGTACTTCAAAGATCGGCTTCCCTGTAAAGGAGCTCTAGATTGTGGCACTCATTAAATTAAAGAATATATATGCACGCATTCCACGAGAATCTGCTGACATCTCGAGTGTGCCCTCGTACGCAGCGGCTTTGGTGGCCTCCGTTACAGGTAGCTGACTCAGCCGCTTATCGCTGTCATCCCCGACTTCGTGCTGAATTCAGGGGTACGCCTTGTGTTGCGTGGCTTGCTCTCAAAGGCAATAGCTTATTATTTTACAGCATTCTGCACTTACTATACCAGGGGATTTGCACGTGGAATTAACTTTAATCAGTGATCTCTCGTGTGCCAGAGCTTGTATGTGAAGTAAAACGACGTGTGCTCGTTTGCAGAAAGACGACAAGGTTCTTCTAGAGTAGGGTTTGCCAGCTGGAGTTTGGAGTAGGGTTGTACCAGGACACTTGAGCGAAACCCAAGAGTTTGAGTCCTTTACATTGCAGATTGGGAGCCTTCGTGGTCGCTTGAGTCACCACACTTAATGCTTAGCAATTTTCCAGCCAGCTGGAGGTGAAGTAGAAATGAAAAGCAACCCTTGGTACAGCAGCCAAGCACTTCAGGTACGATGGGATATAACTTGGCATGCACAAGATTGCACACAGATTATTTCATTGACCAAAACCATGTGTAATTATGAAATCTATTTTCTAAAGCTGCAACCTCTGCTGTGCAGAAAATACATATATATATATATCTGCTTCGCTGATTGAACACAAGCTTGCTTTTCAGCAATGCTTTTGAAGGTGTTTCTCCTTCTCCTTGATTTGCTGGAGAAGTTTGAGTTCTCTGCCACTGCCTGCAAAAAATCGCTGGTCTTGAAACCTGCACTTGTTCAAGGAGCTCGCTGCGGGTAGGACGTAGGTGAGCTTGAGGGGAAAGCCAAAGAGAGCTGCTAGAAATCCTTAATGGCAAAAAAGCGGGGAGAGCATTACCACAGAGTAATGAAGCGACGCGCAGGTCGAAATGAGGTTCTGACCCACGCAAAGAATAATGAAAACTACAATGTAAACCTATTTCTAATGCCCAATTAAAATATATTTACATGGGTTTCTTTTTTTTTTCTTTTTTTTTTTTTATTTCTCCCTTTAGGTCTGCTATTTTTCTTACGATGGAAAGGCTGGTTGTCTATCTACTGGTTATTAGCACAGCCGTGAAGGCCATGATGTGCCCCAAAAGATGCATGTGTCAAAACTTGTCTCCGTCCTTCACGATTCTCTGTACAAAGACGGGGCTCCTCTTTGTGCCCCCCAGCATCGACAGGAGAACAGCAGAGCTGAGGCTGATGGACAACTTCATCACGACGCTTAGGAGAAAGGATTTCGCAAATATGACCAATCTCATTCACTTGACGCTGTCGAGGAATACAATAAGTCAAATCATGCCTTACGCATTTTTTGATCTTAAAGGCCTTCACGCTTTACACTTGGATAGTAATAGACTGACTTATATCAATGAAGATCATTTCAAAGGTTTAATAAACCTGCGGCATTTAATACTTAGTAACAATCAACTAAACTATATCTCTCCTGGGTCATTGGATGACTTTATTGAAACGATTGAAGACCTGGATCTGTCCTACAACAATCTTGTCAACGTTCCTTGGGAAACAATCGCCAAACTTTCTAACGTCAATACGGTCAGTTTGGATCATAATCTCATTGAGTTTGTGCCAGAGGGAATCTTCTCCAATCTTCACAAGCTTGCCCGTCTAGATATGACCTCCAACAAGCTGAAGAAGATCCCTCCTGATCCTTTGTTTTCCAGGATCCCCGTGTACGCCAAGTCCAAAGGATCTCCGCTGACGTCTTTGGTGCTGAGCTTTGGAGGGAACCCTTTGCACTGCAACTGCGAACTGGTGTGGCTGAGACGTCTCACCAGAGAAGACGATCTAGAGACCTGCGCCTCCCCACCAGAACTGATGGGCAAATACTTCTGGTCCATCAAAGAGGAGGAATTTGTCTGTGAGCCTCCAATGATAACGCACCGAACCCCCAAACTAACCGTAACGGAAGGCCAAAGCGTCTCTTTGAAGTGTAAAGCTGTTGGCGATCCGGATCCCTACGTTCGCTGGATTGCACCCGACGGGAAGCTGGTCTCTAACACCTCCAGGACGATTTCTTATGAGAATGGTACTCTAGATATTTTGGTTACTTCTTTGACTGAGAAGGGCACGTTTACCTGCATAGCATCAAATGCTGCAGGAGAGTCGACGGCTCCGGTCGAACTCCTCGTTACCCCGTACCCAAACCTTGCTAACAGCACCAGCTGCGATAAGGACGCGGAGCCTGGCCCCTCGGATATTCTTATATCTGCCAAGTCGAGCTTTCCGAACGAAACGAAGGCTCAGCAAGAGAAGGTGGTCGTGGTCGCCGAGCTGACATCGTCCTCTGCTCTCATCCAGTGGCCTTCTCAGCATCACCTCCCTGGGATTCGCATGTACCAGATCCAGTACAACAGTTCCTCTGATGACATCCTAGTGTACAGGTAACCCCGCACAGCTGCTCCGGCACCTCCGACTTCACAGAGGTAGAAGTGAGAAAGAGGTGATAGCGTAGGTTGAAATATTCCACGTAATGGCAGCTAATCGCAAGCGGTGTCTGTAAATGAGGGGACAGTGCAAAAGATGCCTTAGACTTTGCTCGTTAAATTCCCATTGTTGAGGAGTTATGCTGTTAAAACTAATAATACACTTGCTTCTCTGCTGCCTCTTGAGGATCTCTAAACTCTTAACAGCCATAATTAATCTTCAGAGTCCAGTTTAATGGACCAAGTGAAGCTGATGAGCGTTATCTCAGCTGTTACACTTAAGAAAATTGAGATGGAGAGTTTAGTTACCTTTTACACTGACTAAGTGGAATTATTTTGCCTAAAAATATAGCCAAGAGAGAAAAATTGAGATGCACAAAGTTGCCAGATGCCCAGAGATACCCAAAGCAACATTTTGCGCGTATGGATACGGCCGTACTGTGTCTCGTGTGTGTTATGCTGAACCTTCAGCCCATACCAGTCACCGCGGGCTTCTTTATTCCACTTGCGTTGTGTCACGGGGACAAAGCTCGCCGGTGGGAATCAGACATTTCACAGAAAACTTTAGGTGATGAATTTTGTGTGGGTTTCACATTCAAAGGTGCTGATTCATCCGCTGGAGTTTATTTGGTAAAATTTACTTGGGAGTAGCTGTTTGGTACTCAGCCTCAGTGGATGTTATGCAGATTTTTATAGCTGCTCCCTGTGCAGGGTGGTTGAGTTTCTGATTACATGCCTTTCAGCTTACAGGCTTTTGTTTGTGATTAACCTGGGGGGGGAAGAGTGGGATAGAATGACATTAAAGTGGGAGCAAGCATTTGATACGGAGTTAATATTCCGTAGTTGTGCATTTCATCAACTTATCTAAACCGAGCAATGATGATTTACCTAATGTAATGCCGCTGGTTGCACTAAAGTATGGAGTGGAATAAGCAAAAGGAGAATTACATCTAATAGGTGAAAGTCTGGGTTCAAATATACTGCTTTAGTAAGTCCCCCAAGGAAAGGAATGTAGGGTAGTTGTTCCCCTGGGATTCTTATTTCAAATACCTAGCTTTGCAAGCAAATTCTTGTCAGGACAAAAAAAAAAAAAAAAAAAACAAACAAACACCTGAACTGTGTACAAAAATCGTTGTAGTCCTTGAAACAGACTTTCCAATCTGCATTTCACTTTACAGTCACTTGGGATTTTTAAAAGCCTCATCTTAAAATGGCCATCCTGGGAGTCCCTTTGGGGAAGGATGCCTTCCTGGTGTTGTCATGGCTATGGGCGAGAAAGGAAGCAGGAAGGCTCGGTGAGGATAAGCAAGGACCTCTTGAGAAGCGGTGGGAGGGTGCCTTGGTGGTGTCTGATGGACGGCGAGGAGCTGGCTGGGAGCCGAAGCCTCATTTATTTGTCAGCCGTGAGAACGTTTGCGGCATTGCTATTGGAAAGATCTGCAAAGTTGTGAAATGAAGGGAAACAAGAAGCAGAGATGTCTCAGTAGCGGTGGCTGGGGCTTCTGAGGGGAGTTTATTCAACTCTCACACTAGAAAAGTACATCCGAGCCAGCAAAGTGAGAAGCAGCTAGGGCTGGTCCAGCGGGTGCATCGCAGGCACGGCCAGCAGGATAAGCGTTGTTTAGTGGCATTTATGCATCCTTTGCCGTCACCGCTGGTCGGATGACTTGGCAGCCTTCATACAATTGCAGCGATTTGTTCTCAGTGAGTTTTAACCTTTCCAAAGTCTCTGACTCATGCAATAGCTCGTTAATAAATCAGTCCGTAAAGAGCTGAATCACATGCTTTTGCTGCTGAATGCCCTTGTTCCTAAAGAAGAGCCATAGGGAAGAAATGGGGAAGAATACTCTGTTTGCATGTCCCTTTCTCAGCCCAGATTCCTGGAAAGCGGGAGGTTCAGGTTGATGACCAAACGATAAAATACTCGATGCTTTAAATCACAGAGCAGTGATTTCAAGTAATGTAATAGACCGTAGTATAATGGGCCTCTCAAAGATGAAAATTTGTGTGTTCTTCTTCAGTTCCCACAGCGAGCAATCATCCGATATAGATCCTCAAAAGAAGTTTCGTGCTAAAGTGACAAGAGTGGTAATTGGGTGGCAATTCTGCATGTGCAGTTATCTGCACAACTGCTACTTCAAGCTACGCTATAAACATCGGAGTGTTTTAAGTTGAGCGCAGTAGTAATTAAGTAATTAAGTAAGTAATGCACAGTGTGTGACTGGAGAGACAGGAGTCCCCGGCTTGCTTGCTGGGACTCTGTGCGGTCAAGACCAGTCCGTGCTACTGGTATAAAAACACCTGCTTGGTGCATCAGTCTGCTGATGTACGGAGAGGCAAAGGGAGACGTACGGGGACGCGCCGCAGCGTGCCCCGCAGCGGCCGTGCTTCAGTCCTGCCGAAGGAGTTGCACCGCGGGCGCAAAGCTTCCTTCCACCTCCAGCACAGGTGGGAGCAGTTGCGCCGCGTAATTTATTTCTGGCAGGCAACGCCCAGAAAAAAAGCGTTAAGTGGTGCAGGATGCATCAGAGACCTGTCCCTTCCGTCAAGTTGAGCAGTACCACGGGTGAGCAGTTTCTATGGTAACTCTGCTTTTTCTTGTGAATTTAAGTTGCTCCTTTGGGTCCCTTATTTTTCCTCACCTTTCCATTGCCTTCGCCCTCCGGGTAGGTATTTTTGGCAAAGCGCACGCTCCTCTGTTTCTGCGTTAGGATCCTACGAAAGTAAAGGGAGGGAGATGGTGTTTTTCCTAATTTTCTTCCTGGACTGCCACCAAATTCTCTGGTTGCGTAGATGAGAACAACGTACGTGCCCTGTGTACACCTGCACATAAACGCACCATAATTCCCCTTGTTGCTGCCAGCTTGGGAGACTCACAACATGCAGACCTGCAGCGCTTTCCCCAAGGGTGAATACAGAAAGGAGAACCCCCCCCCACTGAAAAAGAAAAAAAAAAGAAGAGGAGTTGTGCATCTGGGTCTTCTTGTCTCGGGTGATTCTCTTAGCTCCTCCCTGGCTGTGAAATGGAGACCACGGTACTCACCTGCCTCCTGGGGAAGCGGCGAGGTTTGGTTAGCAAAACCAAGGGCAGACGTTAGTTAGGGAGAAAGAAAATTGCATCCCAGTGAAGCATCGGGCACGAAGAGTAGCGACGATCCAGAATCAGTAAATTAAGGTGCGGGTAGCAATTTGCGGAAAGCATCAATATTGAAAGTAAGAGCTTTGTTTGTTTTCAGAGGAAAGGTCGGAAACTTGTCGCGCAGCCGACGTGTGGAGTGAATCAAGAATCGTAATAGCCACTTTCTTCTCGGAGGTGTAAATGGGTCTGAATTCTTTAAACAGCTTACAGGCTTGATGCTGATTACAGTTCCTGTGCAGCTTGGACTTCACAATGCTATAATTTTAGTTTAACTGTCATCGCTTAAGTGTCCTGCCCAGGTTTGTAGTGCTAGCCTCGGGGAAGGGATATCAGCAGAACTGCCTTTCGATACCAACACAGCCGCTGTGACAAACCTTACGCAAGCTTTGCAAAGTAATAATTAATCTGCGAGCGAAACCACACTATTTTTATTGTTGCTGCCTTGTCACGAGGCGTATTTGTGTGTACCTATAGATGAAAACGCATTTCTTTTGTGTGCTGATACAGCCCATATGTATCTATATGAAAATGCCTCCTTGCGTGAGGTTATGGGATAAGGCTCGTCTGCCCACAAAAAGGAGCACAGAGGAGCAGGGACCGTAACGCGGTCCCCTGAGGGGGCTCCTGTTTTGTCTGTCTTCCGCAAATGGCCAAATTCGAACCCATGACGCTGCGTTTCTGAGATGAACTCCAATTTGTACCACCGTTGATCTAAGCAGCAGATTACTAATGCTTCATAACAACCTGATTGATGTCCTAGTCAATTAGAAGCTGGGTCTCATAGCATCAAAGGCAATAGTCTCCCAAGCATTGAGTTTATTCTTTTATAGCTGGTGATCATCTAACTTTAATTAGCTGCAACTACAGGCTATAAATTAGAAGATCAGTATTTAATAGTGATGCTTCTCTATAGATAATTGAGAGACTGTATATTGCATAAAACAGCCGATAATACGTCCTTGTTTTCTCTGTTGAGAGAAAAAAAACTTAGAAATTGAGAGGCAGATCACTTTTAATATGGAGTACAAAGTACCGTTGTTTAAAGGGCAGAGCTGTCACTCTTGGGGAAAAGGTGATATATTGCCAGATCGATATAGCAATGATTACATCTGTTGCGTGAAAAGCAGTTGGAATCAGCCACGCTACGTCTGCTCTAAAAATTCTTAAATTAGTTCAGCACAGTGCAATGGAAAAGCTTCAGGACGCTGCTAGATTTCAAAGAGTTGCACGTGCACCGTATGCATGGACCGATGCGTGCAGGCCGTGCAAGATGCGTTGCAACCGGTGGTGCGCACGAGTGCGGTGATTTTTGGAGTACGTGGGCATTGCTGGGGTTATCCAGCACGTCTGCAGGCAAGCAGTTCATCAGGGCTCGAGGAAATCTTGGACAAACAGTCACGTTCACGATTCTTCCCCGAGACATCCTTGAGAAAAGAGGTGGCACCCATGGAGGTTGGGAAGTACAGGAGGCATCTGACGTCCGGAAATACGAGGGACCGCACGAGTGTCGCTCGTTGGGTTTCGCTTTGGTAGCTTCTTTCCTTCTCTCGCGACGTAGCCGTTGTCATGGCAGTTCCCAGGCCTCTTTAGGGAATTTCTCCTTGGAAACCCCTTCTTCAGGTTTCCCTTGATGGGAAAAGCCTTCTGTGCTCATAGCTGGCTGTGTGCCGAGTTAATGAGGATTTCCCTCCCGAAGCTGAATTCCTGACAGCACAGAGGACATTTCTCCATTGTCCTTCCCATGCCCCCATGGTCTTCCTTAAAGAGGCTGCCCAGGCGCTGGCTGCTGCTGGAGCTTCTCGTGGCTTATAAAGCAAGACCTTGCGGATTCAAATACTGGGTGGTAGTTGTTGCGTTACGGAGGGGACCGTTCAAACATAAAAAAAAATCAATGTCTTGTTTCCCAAACATTTAAGATGCTGTGCTTTTTTTGGAGAGGGGGGGACCTCCCTGTGTCATCCCTGCTGTTGCAGAAATATGTTTTTAAAATAGCCCAAATAAGAATCAATTGCTGCCGTTGCTCCTATCGAAAATTTTGGCATGATTTGTGTGAAAGCTTCATAACTCCCTGTGTCTCCTGGTGCGTGGTCATTTCGGTTCCAGCCTGTAGCATCAGCCACATGAAAATAATTGTTTTCAAGCATGCAGCCAGCAGCCTGGGTTCAGTAAAAGCCTAGGATTTTATGCTTAGAATGGTTTTTTGTTGTTGTTTTTACCTCCACAGATGCCATAGATCACATTTGGATCTCAGTGGATGTTTCTGTGAAAGAAGCAGACTCTACACTGATTGCTTTTTAATCCCTTTAATCAGCTGAGTAAACTGGGTGCTCAGGAGCTTGTTGACAGAATTGGTTCAAAAAGACAGAATTGGTTCAAAAAAGACAGAATCGGTTCAAAAAGTTTCAAAAAGGTGGGGTCCCTCCAACACCTCAACTTCCCCATCCCTTCCTTTCACCCGCCCACCTTCCCCTCCCAACCGAGCAGCTGAAATGGCAGGACAGAAATTCGGTTTTGCAAACCATATTCCGTTTTCCTATGGGCAGTATCGTTATTAACTGGAGTCCAAACAACAACAACAACAAATCCATCTCTGTTTCGAGCTGCTCAGTTTGCTTTTTTTGTTTTGTTGTTGTTGTTGACCGTGTTGCTAGGAAATATTTCCAATCTCACAAAACGGTGTTTTGTCAAAAGTTTTGTGAGCAGATTTCACAGCTGAGCTTTCACCAAAGGGCTTTACTTGTTACTGGCTGACTGCAGATGGCAGGGGAAACGCTGGCATGGATTATGGTTTACGGATGCTGTTGCTCTTAAAACCAGCTACAGGAAAAATGATTTGACAGATTTGCATCTAAAACTGTGGCTTCAGCGGTGTTTACAGGTAACAGGATGCCAGCTCCTGATGAAATGCAAATGAAGGTTTTTTGAGAAAAGGGTAGTTGGTAGTTATCATGGAATAAAAATATTAACATTTCCTGAGGAATAAAAAAAAGACAAAAAAAAAAAAAAGAATTACCAAGGAAAAGATTTTTGCATCCCCAGAGATCTTGGGAATCTTGTGGCAGACGTGGTCTTTCAGTTTCTGCATCGCTGTTGTGAAATGTCTTTCACGCAAAGTAATTATTTCAGTAAATGACTTTGACTGCTGAAAGCTCCGAGCTGGAGACGGAGTCACTCCGCTGAGAGGCTGATAAGCTTTATTCTGCTGAGAACCACAAAGCCCCAAATCCCAGTCACTTGGGTTGTGACGGAACGCGCTGCATCCTCGATAGGCTTGTAACAAGCCTACGATACAGTCCACGCCACTTCAACAGTTATTCGGTCAAACCAAGCGCTAATGGAGGTGTTCGATCTGAAGATGCCGTTTTCTAAACCATAGACTGCGGGGTTTCGTAGAGTGATAAAGCTTTCAGGTGACACGCTTGCTCCCCGCACCTACCCACGTGCTTTCTGGGGGTTCCTCCAGGTCCTTGCCTGGCACTAAAGGTCTGCCAGGTTTGTTACGGCTGTTAAAGCTTGTGCTAATTATCCAACCGACTGAATTCCACAACCGCTTGCTCATTTCTAGCGTTGCTGAAATAAGGTCAATAAGCTATAGGGAAGAGTATGCTGTACTGCAGAAGTAAACGTTCTGCAGGCATAAGCAAGAGCACGTGCAGAGGTTCACTACTGACACGGCTCTAGACTGAGTGCCTCCTCAGTGCTGAGCTGGCCTTCCTGATTTGTAGAGATTTGCTTGAAACTTCCTAAACATGCCAAAATAGCCGCCTTTCCCTGGAGACTTCCTGGGCATAACTGCTTAGCCAGTGACGAATCCTTATGTGCTGCCTTATCAGGACTTTACGCTTCTCCTTATTCACGTAGTTGAAAATAGTCTTACCAGAAAAGCTGATAGAATTCAGGTACATATTTGGCCTTATTCAGCATTTGTGCAGAGGATTTAGAACCCCCTCTTTTCTGATGACGACGACTGTAAAAGCATTTCAGCAGTAGCTGTGCGCTCTGTAATACAGCACATGCTGTACGTAGCTTTCCGTGGTAATTAGTCAAATTTCAATACCAAACCCTTCACTGAATAATCCCGACAATAATGTATTGCAGAAAGTTGTTTGAAAGAAGAAAAATGAGCATCAAAGGCTGCTGAATAAGCCAGATAATGTGGACATTAGGAAAACGGTACTTTGCATAATTTTTTGCAATTACACCTCCCTCTCACAGATGGGCAGACTCCTAAAGACGAGAAGGATGCTTTGTGTATGGTGTTTCCTATCTATTGCTTCGTGTTGCTTAGCTGATCTTCTAGACAGCGCCTGCCTCTGCCTTCCGCAGAGGTTATCTATGACATCCCTTAATTTTTGTGTGTGTTGTGCCCTGAGGTTTGGTGACGGTTTTGTTGATGTCAGGAATTTTAGACTTTGTGCCATGGTCGGATGCAGCTGCCAGCAGTATTTTTCTAGGGGGCACGACTGATTTTCAAAGCTTTTTATTGTTGAAGGCAGACAAACAAAATCTCCGTCTTGTCAGTCGCATCCCTTCGGTGTGACAAGCAAAAATCTTCTCTTACGCTTAGTTTCTGTTAAATTTGGTATTTGAAGTGACTCTGCAGGGGGCCAGCCGGGATGTGTGGATGAAAACACAAGACCCATGAACAAGCAGGCTTTAAGGACGAGGGATGAGCGCTGGCCAGTCTGAGCCACGGAGTTCTCCGGTCCACCTCTTGTTGCGGTCGGTCACTATGAAACGTGGCTGAACAGAAGACTGAAACATTAATCAGATATTTATTTGATAATTGATCACTGGGATGTGTTTTGGAACAGTGAATGTCAGGCCACGAGGAACTCCATGGGCTTGTTCTGCCGGTCTGCAGCAGCTGCTAACTTTGTACGTTTTCCCATGCGTTAATGCTGGATTAAATTTCTCATTACGTACACGCTAGGAGCTGTTAGTGTCATTTGGGTGTTTCAATTTGACAAATGAATCTTTGTGTAGCTTCCTCTCAAACCCTGGTTTTCCTGCAGAAAAAAGTCTCGTTAGCCTTAGAACCCAGCACGTGGCCGCATTCTGTGCAGGTCATGAAGCTGCTGTTCTAAATTAAGACTGGGACAACGGTTATGAGTTGCGGTTTGGGAAATTCAGATTGGTCATTAGGGAAAAATATCTACTAGGAGGGTAGTTTAGTGCTGGAATGGTGCCTGGAGAGCCCGTGGAAGGTTTTTAAGCGTTGGCTAGGCAGAAGTGTGGTTGGCCTGACCTTCCGTTGGTGGTAGCACTGCTCTGAGTTGGAAGCTTGGGTTAGAGATTTCTGGGGGGTCTCCGCCCTTGGTGTTTCTATGAATCTGTGGTGGTGCACGGATGTTGGCAAGGGAGTGTGTTTTTTCCATAGTTACAGAAATTACATTGTTCTAACTGAAGCAGTAGCAGCCATGTGTTTGGAGGACATTCTTTTGAAGCCCTTCTTTCTTCCCAGTCTAAACACATACAGTCCATAGCCCTACGGATGACTACTTGGAAAAAACAGTGTGACAAGTGGTTAGTCTGGGTGTGGTTTTTTCCCCATTTTAATTGGAAACAAAGCTTACAATTCTTTGGGTTTTTCTTCTTTTAAAAGACTTGGTGGCCAGGGGAAGGCTACGTTCCCACGCACTTTAAACAAGCGTAGTTTCACTGACTCCTCTGCAACAGCGCTTCTTTACTCCAGTGAGGAATCTGAGCCAAATATACGGAGAGCTGATCTGCAGTGAGATGTGTCGTGATTCGTACGGGCATTCCTGTGGTCTGTGGGAATGTGTAACACAGCGCGTAGCTCTTCTCTTGGGATCCTTCTCATCTGTTGATTTAGTCCCCGTTTGTGCTACTTTGTGGTAAAGGAATAGTTGGAAGTTACACAGAACAGTCTCGATGTTAGGGCTGGATCAAGGAAGGAGGTCAGTCTGTGCTGTTGTCTGGCTGCAGAAGACACCGCGTAGTTGCAAGTGCACGTGCTTTGCTCTGATTGTTCTTACCGGCTGCCTGATTAACGAGGCACTGAGCATCACGGCACTGCTGGATGGTGGAAATAAGGTTAATCTGAGGACCAAAGGCTTGAATTTGCCTTTTTTCCTTCGTCTTCAGAATGTGCTTCCTGTGGATGTAAGATTACTAGAATACATTTTAATTCCCAAGTGTTGCATTTTATCCTTTTCTGCCATTTAAGTCCTTAAGTATGCTGCTTCAGTTCCTGTATGGTTTTTCAAACATTGACAGTACTCCATTCTGCACGGGGCACGTAATGCACCTTTTAGGCTGAAACTGTAGAAATTTAAGATAATGCAGATTGAAACAATAAATCAGGTCTGACTTCTCCTCCGGCCATCACAGGCTTGTGCACTCTCGTCTGTATTTGTTTGAAATGGCCAAGGTAAAGATATTTTCACTGCTAAAATCCGTATTTTCCATCCCTACCGAGTAACCTGGGGAATGCTGGCTTTTTGCTGCTTGTTCCAATTGCCACGCTCATCTGCAGCTCTGCTAGTTTCCTTACAGTGGGCACTGATAGTTTAAAGAGCTCTCCTTAGGTTCGATCAGCTTGGATGCTTACCGTACTTATTTTTTCTTCCAGGATGATCCCAGCTGCTAGTAAATCCTTCTTCTTGACTGATCTGGTTGCAGGACGTGAGTACGACCTCTGTGTCCTTGCTGTTTATGATGATGGATTGACATCTTTGACTGCAACCAGAGTGATCGGATGTGTGCAGTTCACAACCCAGGAGGAGTACAAGCAGTGCCGATCCCTTCACGCGCAGTTTCTTGGAGGAACCATGATCATCATTATTGGGGGCATCATTGTGGCTTCAGTTCTTGTTTTCATTTTCATCCTCCTCATGAAGTATAAAGTCTACAACAATCACCACAAAAATAAAACTACTAAAGTCAATAATGTCTGCTCTCAAACCAATGGAAGTCAAAGTGGCTCGATGGCTCGATCCACTTCTAAACTCGCAGAGAGGCGGGAAAGTTTGCACCAGGAGTGCTCGGGATCTTCCAGCAAAGGAAAAACTGTTGTAGACTTGGATTGTGAAAAAGTGACTCCAACCAACACAACCTTTTTAACAACTGATGCGTTATCTTAATGGCCATTTGACAGGACACACCAAGGTGGTATTGCTTGAAACATTTTAATGCGAGTGGTTGTATTTTAAGCTTCACTACTATTGTCTATTTTTAAGATCAGATGGTTTAAAAAATATTTTTTTAATCTGTAAACAGTTCTTGCATTCTTAACTATTTTGTTTCAATATATTAAATATAAGTGTGTGATTTACAAGATTTTTTTTACTGGTTCTTTTATAGCATACACCTCTGGTACCAAGGCAGCAACACAGCTAAATTCTGACTAGGTTTGTCTGTAGTGTAATGCACTATTTTTTCATTTGGTTACTGACCAGCAGCAAAGATGTACTCTCAGGATCTTCAGACTTCCTTTCTCGCAGCACAGTCACCAAACTACTCATCTCTTCAAGGAATGATGTGTTATAGAAAGTCTCAATAGAGTTATTTATTGCCATAGGTATGTTGTATACATGCTGCTCACAAAAGAAGTAAAATTAATAGAGGTTCCCTATGGAAAAAACAAAACAAAACAAAACACTACTCTTTAAAAAAAAAAAGAATAAAGAAAATTGAAAGTACTTTAAGTACTTTAGCATATTCTCTCAGAGTTATTTGCTGGCACAGAAATATGTACTCATATTGTTTGCTTTGTAACAGCTGTTATCTGTTTAGGCTATGCCTTTGAGAAACCTCCTCTTGTTCTTGGAAGTCAGATTTACCTCTGGGCAGGAAGAAGCCCCCGCTTTCGTTCTTCCTAAATTGTAAAACTTCACAAACCGGTTGAAATCAGGTGTGTTCCACTGTGCACATTTTTGCTATGCTGAAAACCATGCCATAGCCTCCTGCTCTGAAAGCTCAAGGTATTTTTCTCTCTTTTTATTTTGGTGGTAAATCTGTCGAGCGAGGACCCGCAGGTGAAAGCTCCCGTGTCCTGAGGCACACCACACTATCTCACTGTGACACCGCGTCTTCAGATGGCTTTTATTACCAGTCTCTTCTTTCTGTAATGCTGCATGAAGTGTAATGTAACTGGCTGATAGATGAAGTATGTGAATGTGTCTGGTCAAGTCATTTTAACGCATCATATAGAATGAAATGTTCCTTTTGTTTCAAGGGATACTGGCAAATCAAGATGGACCCAAAGTTTAGGATTTGAAATATGCACAAGAGGAATTGGTGACCTCGACTAAACAAAATGTCATCTCTGCCATCCTTATTGGTTGGTGATTCTTTGCAAAGTACTTAGCTCTGTAAACAAAATAAGAGAAAACAACGATACCTTTTATTTATTGAAACTCAAGAAACGGAATGAGAAAGCAATTGACAGGAGAGGCTTGTGAGCTGACTGACTTTAAATCTTTTAAGGTGACTGAGTTCCAATTTAGCAATCGACAGAAAGAAAAGTATTTCTCCTAACGTTGTCCCTTTAACTGTCTATAAATATTTCTCCTGTTTGGATATGAAAGAATGCTCAAGAAAAGTTACCTGGTGGACAGCCAAAAGCTATTTAACTAGACTTAAATTAAATACTATATTTTAATACAGTTAGTGTCACTAATTGCTGAAGTAGGAGGCATTTTCTCTGTCACGCACGGATTTGCTGAGATCCATGTTTTGTTCTGATTCCCAAACATAAATTGAGGAAGAAGTAATATTGGGGGGTTTTGTTATGAGGCATATTTGTAAAAGTGAGGTAAGGTTGTGCAGTTACACTCCTATCAGTTTTCTTTTATTAAAAAAAAAAAAGTTCATTTATCTTTTCCCATTCACAAAATTCAGTGCTGGAATTTGGACATTCTTTTCTGAATTACTGCAGCCTGATTGCTATGAGTATCATGAGTGGCTCAGCCCGCCTGCACATTAAATCCATTTATTGGTGATATCCTGCCATTTTCTGCCAGTAGCCACTTCTGTCATGGCCCTTTATTTGGTCCCCACGTGCTAAGTACGAAAACTCTCCGTTGCTGAGCAGCATCCCTTGGGATTCAGGGGTTGGAGCTGCAAATGCTGTATTTTGCGAATTCATAATGTGTACTCAGGTTGTCCATCTTATCTCCAAGGGATGAGAGTCAAACCAGTGTGAGTTGTGCTAGCGTCATCTTTGCTTGCCTAGGATAGCAGCAGCAAACTGGATTTGTTTTAAATATTACTCCCTTAGAAATGAAATTGAGGTTTGGTGATTTTCTCCAGGTTGTTTCACAAGGTTGAGTTTGGAAATGGCTCTGAACTCCTGATATCTCTGTAATACAAGCAGAGAAGTGTGGAAAGCAGCAGGAAGCCAGAGCCCACTGATGATCCCTCTGCAATTACTCTCTCAGAAAGATGATGGAGGGAAGAAAAAAATGGGGGATTGGCCTGGGAAGAATGTTGTAACAAGTCACTGGAAATCCGCTGTTGAGGGAACTGATTTGAGGGCCCTCAAAAAGCAGCATGGTGGCGCAGCGGCTGAGGGCGGAGGCCAGTGTGATGGCCATGGGCCGCTTTACCGGGCCTCCTTCCCGCTGCTTCCTCGCGGTTGTCTCCGGGGGCAAAGTGCCGCTAGCATCGGCCTCTCCTGGAGAACGTGGCGGAAGCTTGAGGAACGCTGCTCTTCTGCAGGAAACCGTGGCCTGGCCCCGCGCCCTGGCCTGGTGGGAATGGGCCCTCAAAAGGGCAGGTGCTGTTGGTCTCACTTCAGTACTTGGTAAAGTTACGGAGCAGATTATTCTGGTAATTATCAAAAAACAATTGAAAGATGATGCACATTCACGAAGGGAAAGTCCTGCCATACGAACTTACCATCTCTTTAGGACAAGGGTACCTGTTTGGTGGATGAAGGGAAGGCAGTGGATGTGGGGTTTTTTTTTTTGTTTTTTTTTTTTTTTTTGGGGGGGGGTGCTGTTGTTTTTTTATTTATTTATTTTTATTTTAGCAAAGCTTTTGATGCTGTCTCTCACAGTCTCCTTCTCTGAGTCTCCTTCCAGCACACAGCTGGACATGGACACCATGTGATGGTGAACAACTAGCTGAAGGGTCAGGCTCGAAGCATTGTAGTGACTGGTGTGACATCAGGCCGGTGGCCAGTCACTGGCGATGTTCCCAAAGGCTCCATTTTAGGCCCATTTCTCTTCAATATTTCTAGCGATGACCTGGACACAGGAGTTGACTGCACACTGAGTTTATGGATGACACTAAATTGGGAGGAGCCGTTGGGTCCCTTGGGGGTAAAGAGTCTTTACAGAGCGATCGTGATAGATCAGAAGAATATAAAACCACTAGGATGTGTCCAAAAGAGGGCCACAAAGATGACGTAAGGACGGGTGGCCATGATGGGTGAGGAGCGACTGAGGGGGTGACCTCATTGCTGCCTACAGCATCTGCATGAGGGGCAATAGGACAAGCAGTGACAGGCTGCGAGGGAATGGCTTCAGGCTGTGTCAGGGGTGTTCAGCTTGGACATTAGGAAGCCGCCCGTCATAGAGAGGGGGGCCGGGCACTGGAGCAGGCCCCGGGCTGTGGGTGTTCACGAAGCACTTGGACGAGGCTCATGGAGACCAGGCCTCAGGTGGGCCTCGGGGGGGTGTCAGGTGCTGGACTCGATGGTCCTTGGTGGGTCCCTTCCTGCTCAGGACAGCCTGCGACTCTATGGTTCTGCCCGCCAGGCGCATGCGCGGCTCAGCGGCCGCGTTGTTCTCTGCCGCCACCAGGTGGCCCCTGTGCTGTGCTGCAAGCAGCGGGCGGGACTCTGCCGCAGCGCGCATGCGCACTGCCGCCCCGCGGCGTCCTGCGGCATGCCGGGAGCTGTAGTCTTCCGCACATAACTTCCGGGCCGCCATGTTGTCCGCGGGGCATGGCGGGAGCTGTAGTCTCCTACACCAGTGCCCTGTAGGCCAGGGGCACGGTCCAGGGCTCTCGATTTGCCCTTTGAGCCCCTCACAACCCTCTCGTTCGCGCCCCTGTGCCCTCAGAAGCTTCTGAATGCCCTTGGAGTCCCTCAGGACTCCTCCATTTTCTTTCCGAGCCCAACTGGAGGCCTTCGTCTCTGCTCCGCAACCTCAGGACCCTGTCACTGGCCACCCACTCCCATCCGCGTCCGTGTGTCCGTACTCGGTGCCCTGGGGTTGCACCCAGATTCCTCCCTTGGGCTCTCTGGTTCCTTTGAGACCCCACTGTTTGCTTTTTTTTTCTTTTTTTTTTTTTTAATACTCCGAGCCCTCTTTCCCCTTTTTTTCTGCGTTTCGCCCCAGAGCTCTCTTTTGGCCACCAGATTCCCCCAAGACTTCTCCATCTTTCCCCTCAGCACACACCAGCTTGGCCTGCTTGTCTCCCCAAGAACCTATCAGGACCCCAATGTGCCTTTCAAGGTGCTCCAAAGGCCTCCATTCGCCCTCTCAGCCCCCTTTGCACCCACCATTAGACCCTCAGGACCCCTCCCTTGGTCCTCATGGCACCCCAAAGCCCCCCCCCTCGTTGGCCTTCACAGTGCCCCAGAGCCCTCCACCGGCCCTGGTCCAGCCACAGGACTCCTCCATTCATCTTAGGATCGCTCCCACCCACTCAGAACCCCTCCTGAGGCCATCACGGTACCTCAGGTGTCTCTGTAGGACCTTTTGCTCCCTAAGAAACCCCAGACCTGGCCCCATGGACTCTACAATACCACCTGAGTCCCCTCTGCACTCTTCTGTAGGTGTTCATTGTGTCCCAGAGCCTTCTGCTGCCTGTCCAGCCCCCTTAGGACCTCTCTAGTCCCCTCAGAACCCCTCTTGAGATGCCTGTTAAGCCCCAGAGCCATATTTTTCCACAGTGGCCCCCTTAGCATCTTTGTAGACTTCTCAGGACCTTTCCTGAGGCCCTCATGGTGTCCCAGAGCCTTCTTTCTGGGGGTCCTTGTGGAGCTGGGGGGTGTACTGGGGGGCTCTGGGAGGGTACTGGGTACACTGGGAGGTTCCTGAGGGTCTGGGTGGGTCCTGGAGAGCTTGAGTAGGTTTTATGGGTGCTGTGTGGGTCTTGGGTGGTTCTGGGGTGTTCTGCAGGCTGTCGGGGAACTTGGGATGCTCTGGAAGGGTCTTGAGAGTGCTGGGAGGGTCCTGGTGGGCTCCAGGAGTATTCGGGGTGGCTCTGAGAGTTCCTTAGGAGACGGTACTGGGGGTCTGTAGGAAGGTGCTGGGAGCTCTTAAGGGGCCTGGGTGGTCTCTAGGGTGCACTGGGGGCTCTGGGACCCCTCTGCTGAGAGTTTCAGACCGTGATTTGTAGTTGCACGGAGTAGATCCTCCAGGGATCCATCTGCTTTCCAGCAGCATTGGTTGGACACTGCCCATTTTGGGACAAGAGCGGTCAGAGAGTCCTGCACTGGTACAGCCAACAGATGAAGTTCCCTGTAGTTTAAATGCATCTTTTAAACAGAAACAGAATTTTTATGTAAGGGTTTGCTCTCTCCTAGTTTTGCAGCAGATGAGGTGCAGCGTGGGAGTAGAACAAGGCAATAAAAATCAGGAAATACTTCAAGGTTTGGGAACAGCCTCTGCGCAGGTCACTGCCTTCAAAAGAGCTGCACAACTATTGCTTTTAAGTGCTTTGAGTCTTATAATCTGTTCCCTTCCATTATCTCCAAGCTTAGATGCTTCTTTGCAACATTTCAGAAAACTGGAAAATAAAAAAAATAAAAATAAAAAAAAAACACTTTAAAAACCCAATTACATTTCTGCAGTGAAGTGTTCCCAAGCAGATGTACGCGAGACGATGGCTGCAAGGTCAAGCTTGCTTGCAACATCAGGCTTGGTTTTTAAACTGGGGTGATGGGAAAGATGCAAGGACTTGCGTTGATGGAAATGGGGACAAAAAAAAAACCAAAAAAGTGATTAAAAAAAAAAAGAGATTTGATCGCAGCGGTAATACAGAACACCACCGCAACAGGTAGATGAAGGAGGAACGTTATGAGAACCAACAGCTCGCCTTCTCGATGGGTAACATCATTCCAGTGCTCCCTCGGAATGTTTAATTAATGGTTAAAAGTACATAGGCGTACTTTTTATGTAACGCTTTGCTCTTTCATAGGTTTGCAGTAACAGGAGGATTCACTGAAATAAAACGTCACCAAAAAAAAAAAACCACAAGCGGACCGTTGGCCAAAGAAGAAAAGCGAGGAGAAACTCCCTGCTGAAGCAGCCAGCAGCATCTCGGAGCTTGGATGGGACTTCGGGAGATGATGAGGTTGGACCTTCCCCAGGAGAAAACAGGGTCAACCAGAACACATTGCTCGGGGCCTCCTCCAGCTGCGTTTGCCCCTCTCTGGTCCAGCCAAGCGCAGCTGCCTCCGCCCTGCTCTCAGCTCTGCCCCGGGAATCTGTTCTGATCCATGTCCCCACGGGTGACCCCTTGGGCGTCCCCAGGGTGGGTGACAGCACAGGACGCAAACACCAGGCACCGAGGACTTTATTGGTGGTTCCCAGCACAGCCAGGGGCTGCCCCGACGCCCTGGGGGGGCTCAGGCCAGGGGGTGCCGGGGGGTGTGTGTGTGACACAGATGACAGCAGGTGACACAGGTGGCAGGGTGGCTCAGAGCTGCAGGAACTCGGCCACGAAGGCGGCGAGGATCTTGCAGAGGTCCTCCACGGTGGGCAGGTGCAGGTTGTCCTCGTTGTCCTCGGTGGTGTGCCAGACCCACGGGAAGGGCATGGGGATGAGGTGCAGCACGGGGACGCCTGCGGGGACACGAGGGGACACGGAGGGGCTGAGCCACGCTCGCTTCTCCCTGCCCTCTGCAATGTGGCGTGGTGCTTGGTGGAGGCTTGGAGACAGTGAGGGGGACACGGGGACACGGGGACATTACCGCGTTGCAGGAAGGGGACATGGTCGTCCTCGACGGGCCCCGGGGCCGGGCTGAGCTGGAAGAAGGGCTGGTCCTGGGGGGAGGCGTGCAGCAGCCCCAGGCTCCGCAGTCGCTTCTCTGCACTCCGAGGACACGGAGGGGACAGAGGGGGACAGGGGCAGGCAGAGCCCTCCGTGACAGCCCCGTCCCCATCCTGTCCCCATCTCTGTCCCCATCCAGTCCCAGTCTCCTTGTCCCATCTGTGTCCCTATTCCCATCCGTGTCCCAACTGTGTGACCTCCCCCGTGTCCCAGCACCCATGCTCTGTCCCCAGCACCACGTCACCCATGTCCCCACCCCACCCTGACCACATGCCTGTCCCCAACCCCATGCACATCCCCATGTGCCATCCACGCCCTGTCCCCATCCCCTTGTCCCCCATCCTGTCTCCATGCCCTGTACCCAACCCTTTGCACAACCCCCGTGTCCCATCCATGCCCTGTCCCAGTCCATGCCCTGACCCCATGCCTGTCCCCATGTCCCCACCGCCCTGTGTCCCTGCAGCACACCGATGGCGACGAGGCGCAGGAACCAGTGGTGGGTGCGGGAGAAGTGGCTGTGGATGGCGGGGTGCCGTGTGCCCAGCAGGTCCAGCAGCACCAGCAGGCTCTGGGGACACCGCACAGGCATGGGGACATCAGCATGGCCATGGAGACACCACGTGGCCATAGGGAAACCACCCTCAGGTGCTCCAGGACCATCCCAGCTGGGTCACCGTGGTGGTGGGGACGATCTTGGCAGTGCCACCACCATGCCAGCACCCTCACGTGGCATGGGACTGTTCCAGCTGGGTCACCACCATGTCACCACGTTTGGGATGCCATCAGATCATCCCACCACGGTGCCACCACCCTCGTGTGCCAGGGGCATGTCCCAGCTATGTCACCACACTTGGGTGCCGTCATGCTCGGATGCTGTGGGACCATCCTGGCCATGCCACCACCATGCTCAGGTGCCATGGGACTGTCCCAGCTGGGTCACTGCCATGTCACCATGCTCATGTGCCATCCCACCATCATGCCACCACCATTGGGTGCCGTGGGACTGTCCCAGCTGGGTCACCACCGTGTTAACACCCTTGGGTGCCATCAGACCATCCTACCACCGTGCCACCGAGTGCCATGAAACCAACCCGACCCCGCCACTGCGGTGGTGGGGACCAGCCCGGCCATGCTGGAGACACTCACCATGGCGGTGATCTGGGTGCCATGGGGACCATGGGGGGTGACAGCCATGCGTGCCGCCAGGTGCCGGGCGCCGTAGAGCGAGTCGGTGGCACTCCACTCCTCGAAAGCCTCCTCACCGTCCAGGAAGAGCAGCTGCAGCGTCACCTCCGCGCCCTGCGGGGACCCCCGGTGGCCGGGTTGGGGGGGCCCAGGTGTCCCAGGAGGGACCAAGGTGTTCCTGGGGGACACCCAGGTGTCCCCGGGGGGGTCCAGGAGGGGGGGTCAGGAGGGATCCAGGTGTCCCAGAGGGGAACAGGAGGGACCCAGGTGTCTACTGGGGTGTCTGGAGGTATCCAGGTGTCCCAGGAAGGGGGTCTGGGAGGGGACCATGAGGGTCCCAGGTGTCTCCATGGAGGGTCTGGAGGGGACAGAGGTGACCCAGAGGGGCTCTGGGGGGACCCAGGTGTCCCATGGCGGGGTCTGGGGCAGGCCTGGGTACACCCAGATGGCCGGGGAGGTGGGGGGGGTCAAGGAGGAACCCAGCTGTCCCATGGGGAGACACCTGGGAGGGACACAAGTGTTCTGGGGGTGTCTAGGGGAGACCCAGGTGTCCTGGGGGGTCCAGGAGGGACCCAGGTGGCCTGGGGGGGGCTCAGCACCCACCCTGTCCTTGGCGCGCCGCAGGGGCCGGTCGAGGGCGGCCGCCAGTTCCAGCAGCATGGCACAGGGCACGGCCGAGTCGGTGGCCCCCAGGAAGGGGAGATGTCCCGGGGAGGGTCCGGGTGGCAGCACCTTGGTGTCGTAGTGACAGGCGAGGACCAGGCGGCGGGGGGCGGCAGGGGCCAGCGTGGCCACCAAGCTGGCGAAGGCCACCGTCCCCCTCGGCGTGGCGGCTTCAAAGGCGTCGAGCTCCAGGTGCCAGCCGGCCGTCAGCGCGGCCAGCCGGCCAGTGATGTGCTGCAGGGACAGGGGGTGACATGGGGACAGTCGGGTGTTGCAGTAGTG
>VXAL01010223.1:22073-33162 GCA_013399475.1 Chauna torquata | reverse complement strand
CATGCCCGCGGACACAACACGACACTAATCTTGAAAGAAACAGGACTAAAATCAATATAGTTCTTGCATTTAAAAGTTATGGATATGGTCACATATTATATAACGTGTTTGATTAATTGTTATGAATGTCAGAATGTTAACTACAGAGTTTGCAGTGTAACATGTTAAAGTATTATCATGACAGACCTTTCAAGTGCCTAATGTGCTAAGTCTGTGATGAGAAATACTGCAACTAATTACTTGTTAAGTATACGTGCTGTAGTTTTGATAGGTGGGAACCCTGAAAAACTATTCAGATTTGAGCTAATCAATAACCCCCTGGAAAAAAAAAAAAAAAAAAAAAAGACAAACGAACTTCTCCAATGCCTCATATTTAAGAGCAAAAATTAAACCTTGAGGTTCTAAAGATAGTAGTTTTCAAAATAAACAGCTTTTGCCTGGACAGAACAAGTTGTTCTTATCTTATTCACAAGTGTGACTGAAAGAATGCTGTGAATATAGATGGGTGGAAAGATTTGATCTTGAGAGGCTTTGTCACAGGTCTTATTGGCATTAATGGCAGTTTTGTTCCAATTAACCCAACAAGATTTTTAATGGAAAGCAGAAACTTTGTACACAGACCTTTGCCACCAAGCAATAGTATATAATGTTTTGTAAATCCTGGCTTGCATGAAACAAGAACAAGAAATAAATTTAAGAGTTGAAGTCAATGGACCTCCAACTTCAGTTTATTTAACATTTCATACAGGACTTTCGTCATGCATTTCCTATAGGACAAATTATAAACTTGTACAAATCTGTACTTTTTATACTTATGTGCAAACTTCTTGTCATATTGAAAAAAACACAGTTATGTATTTATAATGGAAGGTAAACTAGAAAACAAGTTATTTACGGGTTTCAAAATATTACTACAGGTAGTGGGCAAATCTATTTAAAAAGTGATTATAAGTACATACCATTTTTATGCTTTCTTGATGAAATAGCAGCTTGCATGTTTTGTATGTAAATCTGAATCAGGAAAAAGAAAAAAAATATATAAACAATATCCCTTAAGAAAAGGAAAAACAATCTAAAAATAAAATACAGATACTAAAGGGGAAGTGTTTTTCTTCGTTTTGGAGCAGTTCTCCTCATTTACTCATCCTAATGTAAGAGAACTGTCTCAGAGTATAAGGGATTTGCATGGCAGAGGTAACAGCCATGGGATTCTCACACTGAAAGACTCTATCCTACATTTTGCAGAAATCTGCTCTGGAATTGCTTAACACATGTGTATGTTGAAGGCAAAGATCTGGTCTCTCTAATTTTACAAAGTCACTGAGTACAGCCCAGAACAGACAACTCTGGCATTGGAAATTAGCCAAGACAAGGGAGAAGCTGCATATTTATTTACTTATTGGCAATTCGTAATAGCTCTAAAATGAGCCATGTGCATACAGATAAGAATTTAGATCTGAATGACAGCAATCCATTCCGTAACTCCCATATCTGTCATCTCTCCTTTACTTTACCCGGCTGACCAGGCTATAATGGCATAAATTGAGGAACTAAAGAGAAACTCAACTGCCTTCTCTCCTGTGGTTGTACAGTAATAACTACAGAACTCTTGAGAGAATAAAAGATCAGTATTAACTCACTTTACATAGCAATTGATCATGTGCCTCTTAAGGACTGCAGAGCTTTAGTACGAAGCAAGAAATCATCAGCAAAAGGAGACTATTTGTATTGGGTTTACATGGCAAAGGTTTGGTAGCAAGGGGGCCACAGGGGTGGCTTCTGTGAGAAGATTCCAGAAGCTGTACCATGTCAGATAAGAGCCAGCTCCACCCGGCTCCAAAAGGGACCCGCTGCTGGCCAGACCTGAGCCATGAGCAATGTTGTTTGCGCCTCTGTGAGAGCATATTTAAGAAAGGGAAAAAACTGCTGCACAACAGCAGCTGGGAGAGAGGAGTGAGGGACAGCCCTGAGACACCAAGGTCAGTGAGGAAGGAGGGCAGGAGGTGCTCCAGGCGCCAGAGCAGAAGTTCCCCTGCGGCCCGTGGTGAGGCCCATGGTGGAGCAGGCTGTCCCCCTGCAGCCCATGGGGTACCACATGGAGCAGATCTCCACGCTGCAGCCTGTGGAGGATCCCATGGAGGAGCAGGTGGATGTGGCCTGAAGGAGGCTGCAACCCATGGAGAGCCCCTGCAGGAGCAGGCTCCGGGCCGGAGCTGTAGCCCATGGAGAGGAGCCCACACAGGAGCAGGTGATCCGGTGGGAGCTGCCACCCGTGGGGGACCCATGCTGGAGCAGTTTGCTCCTGAAGGATGGACCCCGTGGTATGGACCCATGTTGGAGCAACTCTTGAAGAGCTGCAACCTGTGGGAAGCCCGTGCAGGACCCATTCGGGAAGGACGGCATCCCGTGGGAGGGGCCCCATGCTGGAGCAGGGGAACAGAGAGCGACCATGAAGGAGCGGCAGAGACGCAGCGATATGGGCTGACCGCAGCTTTGATTCCCCGTTCCCCTGTGCTGCTCGGGGGTAGGAGGTAGAAGAGGGTGGATGGGGGAAAGGTGTTTTTAGTTTGCTTTTAGTTTGTCACTGCTCTAGTTTGCTAGTGATAGTAATAAATTATATTAATCTCCCTATGTTGAATCTGTTTTGCCCATGATGATAATTAGTGAGTAACCTGCTTGTCCTTATCTCAACCCTTCAGCCCTGGTCCATCATATTTTCTCCCCCTGATTCTTTGAGGAGGGGGAGTGAGCGAGCGGTTGCGGTGGAGGTCGGCTGTTTAGCTGGGTAAAACCACCACACTATTCTGCTTTGCTAAGATGTTTCTTACATGCCAGATACCCTGGATTTAATGCTAAAAAAAGATGTCAGACTTTAAAATCTGATGGCATGTCATATTATCATGCTCACATTATCATTATCATACAGTCCAGCTGAAGAGAAAATGCAAGCATCACAAATGTTACTGTTCTAAGTTAGAGGAAAAGTGTAGCTAAGGTCATGCACAGCCAAGGCCACTCCACAATGAGGAACACTAACTAACTGGCAACATTATTTTTCCAGAGCTTTTGAATGACGAGATTTAAATTAAAAAAAAAAAAAAAAAAGAATTGCAATCATTAGAACTGCCAGAGAAGAAATGCTTTGTATTGTAACATGTGGTCATTTATTACCTCTTTAAATAAAGAGCTGGAGCTTAGGAGCCAACCTTTATCCACTAGTTGTAGAGACAGCTACTAACTCTGGCATGGGTTATGACACATCAGAGTGTCCCCTAAAGCTCAGACGAAGGATTCTCCACAAGCTCCGGTATCCTTGATAAAACTAGAATCAGAGCTTGAAGCGGGGAAGAAAGGAGGTGTTAACATTGACCTTTTCTGTACATACATCTCCTTCCATGACATGTTTGCAGCTGGACACTTCACAAACATCCAACCAAGCAAATTTACCTAATATCCTTACTGTAGTTTCCTTTCTTTGGGGGGTAGGGCTCAGGGGATGTTATTAGTATAATTAGAGAAGCAGAATAACAGAGAAAAGACTTCTGCTATCTATTCATAAAACTTGGGAACATCTTTAATGCGAGAAGACAACATGTCAATGACTTATTTATTTTAAAACTACCGTTAACTACAACCATAGCAATGTGCAATATGGTTTTAAACATAACTGTATGGTTTGAACATATGGTTTGAACACATGGCTTGAATACTACTGTATTTTTTTTCCTTAACAGTGTGAATTTTCATATGTATGCCTATGCATTTTGAACATAGATTTCTAGAGCTATTTAAGAAGGTGAGATTCAGTTTAGATGTCAAACACTAGGTGGCTGACCTTGACCTATCAGCTCTAAAGTCTGAGTAATTCAGATAAATGATTGACATGGAAGTTCGTACGCCTTGCAGAGAGATCTGGACAAACTGGAAAGCTGGGCAACTACCAACTGTATGAAGTTTAACGAGAGCAAGTGCCAGGTCCTGCACCTGGGATGGGGCAGCCCAGGCTATAAGTACTGCCTGGGGGACAAGAGGCTGGAGAGCAGCCCCGTAGAAAGGGATCTGGGGGGTTTGGTAGATAGCAAGTTGAATATGAGCCAGCAGCGTGCCCTGGAAGCCAGGAGGGCCAACCGTATCCTGGGGTGCATCAGGCACGGCACTGCTGGCTGGTCAAGGGAAGTGATTGTCCTGCCCTACTCTGCACCGGTGTGGCCTCACCTCGAGCACTGTGTGCAGTTTTGGGCGCCACAGTACAAAAAGGACATGAAACTATTGGAGAGTGTTCAGAGAAGGGCTACAAAGATGGTGAAGGGCCCAGAGGGGAAGACATATGAGGAGCAGCTGAGGTCACTTGGTTTGTTCAGCCTGGAAAAGAGGAGGCTGAGGGGAGACCTCATCGAGAGGGAGGTCGCGCACTGGAACAGGCTCCCTAGGGACGTAGTCACAACACGAAGCCTGTAGGACTTTAAGAAGCGTTTGGACTGTGCTCTCAGTCATATGGTCTGAATTTTTGGGTAGACCTGTGTGGAGCCAGGAGTTGGACTCGATGATCCTTGTGGGTTCCTTCCAACTCGGAATAGTCTGTGATTCTATGATTCTATGTCAAAGCATGGGTCTTTGCCTTCTGTACCAGCTGCTGTATATATAGGGAAGCAGTATCATAGAACTTGTAGGCATTACAGACACATGTTTTATTATACACGTTATGAGTCAAAAAGTTGTAGGGACTTCATAGACTGTTGGTCAGCCATAATGGCACACATACACTCAAACAAATGGAACATGGAACAAATGGAAAATTTCAAACAAATGGAACATTGCAACCAACGTGCTATTTTAGGTTTAAGCAAACTTCAAGGAAAAGGGGTGAAAGATAAAAGGAACATATATGCAACATGGTTTGCTTAATCAAGCAGTAAAACATAGACTCCATCACAGAAATTTTGCAGAGCATGCTGCAAGTTTAACACTTCCATTCAAACCAGAACTAGAAAACTCAAATCTGGAGGTAGCGTGATTGGCTATATTGCATTCTACTGCCACAGTTCTAACTTGGGTTTACAATCTCTGCAACATACACTCTTAATCTGTGAAACTCCAGAGAAACAATTCAGAAATCCCACTAGACAGTGAAAATGTGTTTTCCAAGCAGATGTCTCAACTGCAGTTCTAACCTGACATATAAGCAGTAACAGTGTTCTCCATTGTCTTGATTTTGTGCTAATATACTATGCTTCCTTCCTGCTCACACATCCAGGATTTCCTTTCCATAGGTTTCAGGACATTTGAAAGACAGAGGAGAGAAGGAAAATGTTGTTCACCTAGATTATTTTCTGGCAAACACTCAGGATATGTCCAGAACGCACAGCTGACCCAGAAGCTAGGAAATACTCTCAAGTCTCAGAGTGTAAACACCAACTGATTGCCATCACTGCCATGACATTGGCACTTCAGTACCAATATGACATTGTCTCCAGTAGGATTTAGTGTAGACAAAGCAGGACTTGACCTGACCCGACCAGGAAACAGCCATTGTTCAATGTCTCATGTATCTCCCCAGCCTTAACCCTGAAAAGTAACCCTTATCCTTACTTCTTTTCTGATTTTCCTATCTTACACACCCAATCTTACAATTACTTGTCACTACCAAATGAATTTGAGTGAATATATTAACACAGAAATTAATGTATTATATTCCACAAATAATATCTAATAGATTTGACAAATAATGAAAAGATCTATTTTCATCAACAGGAAAACTGTTATTTTAAAATTGCACGTGGAGATGCTGTAGTAACAACAGAACCCTTTCCATTTCCTGTTGTGTGATAAGAACTGAAAATATTCACCCAGTACATACCTGACATGAATAAAACTCATGTAACTTTATTCGCAAGATCTCCCTTTATTTTTCACATTTAAGGAGAAAGGTCTTAAATATTAAATCCATGTGGATGAACTAACAGTCAACAACAGAATTAGTCTAAGAATTTTCTGAGCTATACCTACGCACAGTAGAAGAACAGGAAATCTTTCATTTACTATGATGGGAGCAGTTACTGAGGTAACCTGACTATAATGAGAAAGTATGGACATAAAATGGCTGCTAAACACAGACAGGAAAAAAATGTCTGCCGCCCTGGGAGCTGCAGGCTTGGGACCTTGGCCTGGGAACCAGGGGCATCCTTGAGGTGTCAGGATGGCATCCTGAGAACTGGAGACCTCCTGAAGATGCCATCGATGAGGGCAAAACAGCAAACTGAGGAACAAGTTATCACGTAAGAAGGTGACAGTCTGAGAAATTGGCATGAGAAATTTTGTTTGTTTGTTAAAGAAAGTAAAGAAAATAAGAAACATCATCACCTATTGGCTGTCTCAGGAGGGATATAGAAATTAACAGCATCTATTGTTTACTTGAGGAGGTGTTGTCCTATGCCCACTTATGTCTCTGTGATATAAAACCAGCCTGATTCCTACTCAAAATGATGCTTCTCTGAGAAAATTCCCATGCAGCTTGTGCTCCTCTCTCTATTATTTAAACAGGCTGAAGCTTTGCTGCAGCATCAGTTGACTCCTAACACTCGGTCTGACTCCTAAATCCTGCGACACTCCACACCCTGTGCTAAGAATCACCTTCAAAGTGAGGCTCTGTTCCCTACTTTTCTCCGCTTTATAGGCCCAGCCCTGTGGGGGGTGGAGGTCTCTCCTGAGATCACTTCTCTTAAATTAGGCCTGCTAAGTCAATATGGCTTTGAACCTCCACATCTGGGATTAATTTGATGCATTTGTGGTACCAGTCATTTTATGGATATATATATGTACATAATTTGTCATAAGTATAAAATTAATAAGTATAACCTCTTGTAAGTGCATTTGTTTTTATAATATAATTGAAGTTTGTAATCCGTACTAAGTATGTTCACTGCCATAGTATTATTGATAAGTTAGTTGAACCTACAATAATATTCTATATTTCCTACTATATTATTGATTTTACTGCCTCTAATTGCTGTTACTATCAATTAGTGCTATAATCTTAATCTCTGCTACATATATATTTGCTTCCTGCTGATATCCATAATAGCTTATTATCTGTGTGTATATACATAAATAATGGATCTATAATCTTATTGATCTTAGTACACATGCTAGTGGTGATTTGTGGTGATCTGTAACAAAAAGAAATCTTTAGTGTTGTTTAATCTGGCAGGCAGTTAAACACCTAAACATCACACAGCTGCTTGCCTACCCAGTGAGATGGGGGAGAGAAATGAAAAAGGTAAAAGTGTGAGAACTCATAGATTGAGATACAGACAGTTTAACAAGACAAAATAAAAATAAAATAAAATAAAACAAAACAAAACAAACAAGTGATGCACAGNCACCCCCAGCCCCTCGCTGGCAGGGCAGCACCAGAAGCTGAAAAGTCCTTGGCTCTGTGTGAGCACTGCTGTGCAACAACAGAAACATTGGTGTTTTCTGAACACTGTTTTCATCATAAATCCAAAACACAGCATCATACTAGCTACTTAGAAGAAAATTATCCTAGCCCAAACCAGGACATTTAGAAAACAAAGCCTCTATGCCTGTGTGTGTGATACTGAATCCTACCATCCCATTGTTGTAATCTCTATGTACCTGCAGGGCAGGTAACACTTTCTATTGTGACAGTCTATAACCGTAAGCACTGCTGAAGTGGTACATGGACAAATTAGTGAAAGATTAGTGAAAGAAAGGTGAGCGTTGGTTCTGTGCAGAGCTAACTTTTCATATTGTGGTAGTACGATATGTCAGAAATCTCTGAGAATCGTGTTGAAAATACTGTAAGCTAAATAATTTCTGAAGATTTTACAGTTGCTGCAGACACTAGTCTTTTATTGTTGTCTCACTACAACTTTTCCTCAGAGCTTCTGAAAGAAACATGGGCAGCAGGAACTATTTCATATTCAGAGCTGTGACAGTCTTTAAAGAATTTCACATACTCCCTTTAGGCCATTTTTTATCCTCAATCCAGGAAACCTAAAGTTTCTGGCAGGCAATTACTTTTATCATCTTGGTCTCCTGTGGACTCATGTAATTACCACCACAGTACAGAGCCCTAGAAATGATCATTCTTTAGCTTTTTTTGTATTTACTTCCTTCCAATTCAACTTCCAACCCACGCACCTTTTTTTTTTTCCATATTTTGACACTTCCAGTTACACTAAAGCAAAATAAAAATAACACCCCTCACAACCTTCTTCTTTTAGGCAGTAGACAGACAGCTTTTATACATTCATCAAAAACAATTTAAAAAAAAAAAGGTTCTTCTTGCAGAGGAAACGAAAGAGAAGACCACAGTGGAAATCAAAATGAGTAAGTAGTATATTTTTACCAAGTAAAAGATCAACAGGAGACCATCTGCAGTGTAAACAAGTATCGCTATAACTTTAATTATAAGAAAAAATAAACTAAATACCTTCATTTGTTCAATTTTCTTTGACAGTATGGGTAGAACAAGTTCAATCACTCAAAAACTCTAATCAATCACAGTGGGAAAGATGCCCTTTGGTTGTGGAGATGTTTGTTTTTTCTCCTTTTCAGAGGTTTCAACAGACTCTGAGGTGATGTTGTGTTTGGAATTCAGATCTTGAGAGCTGAAATAGCTGTGGTTTCTTGTGAATTAAAATCATGAGTTTCAGAGATAAAATGGCACTAAAAAAAAAAAAAACAGAATAGAATATTCAGGAAAAAAAAAATCCAGACTCATTCCTCTGATACTGAAAATTACCCTTCTAGTTTCATAATAAAGGAGATCTTCAGTGTAGGAATAAATATGAGTTCATACTCATTCCTACAAAATTCAGACCACAAATGAGCAAAAGTACATGACCACATGCCTTTTCTTGAGGCACGTGGTGAGTACTGCTGATTTGCTAGGAATACACAATTTACCTAAAGTTAAGCACAGTAAAATATGTTGCAGAATCAGAATGAAATATGATTTCTAAGAGGCAAGTTTGCATTTGAGTCTATGGCAATTATCTTGATTGATTCTGTTTCCTATTCTTATCACAGATCCATTTGATTTCTTAAAAAATTCAGATGTGCTCGCAATGCAGGTTTCAGAATATTATTTAGGTAATCAAGGAGAAAGGCAAGAATACAGGAGTAGGTGCTGTAAAAGTCATTAAACTACATCACATATTATTCCTTTGCCTAAACAGAACTTTCATAAATTCAGGGCAATAACAGGATGTTAAATTATTGCCAAATTCCCCCTACATATCTGACCATCACATGATTATTTCTTTGTCAATCACATATTTGATTAGCTAGTTACTTCTCCTTCTCTCTTCTTCTACCTCTCCCCCCTTGCCTCAATGGTTCTCGCTCCTTTCAATAACACACACACATGTACACAAAAACAGAATAATAATAATAATAATAATACTCCATGTATTTCTTCACTGTTATGAATCACTCTTTGGTGTCCAGTTTTCTCTTCCTGAAATTCAGAGTGTGTTATCTGAATCAGCCTTCTTCCTTCAATTTATGCATTCAAAGTATTTGTCCTAAAATACTATTCCTCATGCTTTACTGATATCTCGTATTTCTGACCAACGTACTGTATGGCTCAGTAACATTAGCCCATGTCCTCTTCTTTTGTCATCTGCAATCAGTTTTCTTGGGAAATACCATTCTTTAAACTCTATCCTTGCTTGAGGGTAAGAACTTCTTCAGGTTCCCACTGAAGTTTTTACCACATCAGCTGTTTGGTCAAAGTACAGCTATTACATGAAATCAATCTGCTGTTTCATCTTGTAGCTGTTGTCAGTAGAAGTGGACAATTAAAGGCACTTCGTAATTTAAATATTATCAAAAGACTTCTGTATTGTCATCCACAATTCTGGAAATACACAGCTTTCCCATATCATCACACAACATAACATATTTGACTGTACTTCTTAAACAGATATCTTTAATATAGCATTACATTTATATTGCAAATAGAATTTGTGTTTCTATTACAGAAATCATTTTAACCACAATTAAAGCTCAGCAATCTCTCTTTTTTTTTTTTTTTTAAATAAAAACTGCCTTTTTCTAGTCAGTCTTTTAACCTAGTCAGTCACTAAGGATCCTAAGCAACTAAGAAAGTTTAAAGATTTTATTTGTTTTGAGTTGTTTCTTGTTTTCATCCACAGTGTAATTGCTTATCTAATCCTGCCTTGTTCCCATAAACCATACATAGAAACGAAACCTCACTAGTGGAGTTTCCATACAGGAAGTTTCTCAGAAACACTTGTTTGCACACAGAAAAGGATTTAGGCCTTTAAGGAGGTTTTGTTTTGTTTTGTTTTGTTACGTTGTGTGTTTTTTTTTGTTTTTGTTTTTGGTTTGGTTTGGTTTGGTTTTTTTTAGGACATGCTACTACAGGCAGACAGCTTTCTTAGTATTTTACTGTTCTATCTACTTTTCACCTTTCCATCTACTCTGATACTCCCTGAGGTCAAAACTAGATTCCAATACTGCCTGTGGTCATATGTAGTTGAATCCTAATCTCAAACGGCATGAGCCTGTCTGCACGGGCCAGTATCTAGGGTCAGGTACTGAACTGTTAGATTCATGTGGCTTTGGACAATCTTATCATTCACCAATAAAGCAACTATATCACTGTGAAAATTAATAGAAATAACAGTGATAAGTATGGTACACAGGGAACTCATCTTTGCTACAGCCCCATGTTGCTAATTTATGGATCTGATGTCATTTCTATTGTAAGTGTACGCAGAGGTTCAGAGAATGGGCACAATTATCAAGCTAAATCTAAATAAATATCAAGAGGAACATGAATTAATTATGCTTAAATACAGTCAGCAACAATGACAAAGACAGCACAATAAATAAAAAACTAAAGAATTCCTTAACACTTGTTGTACTGGGTCTGGCCAGGACAGAGTTAACCTTCCCCACAGCAGCCCACACAGCGCTGTGCTCTGCACTTGCAGCTAGAGCAGCACTGGTATCACACCCATGTCTTGTCCACTGCCCAGCAGCGCTGGCACAGCACCCAGACTCCAAACCCCCCAAACCCAGTGGGCTGGGGGTG